>VDFB02393193.1:0-17298 GCA_007258455.2 Sequoia sempervirens | reverse complement strand
GGGAAATTTGAAAATTTTCTAAGGCAAAAATGAAGAAAATGTATTTTCAAGGTGAAATTCTCCAGACGATGGATTTGAAAGAAACTGCCTAGGTGAATTTGCTTCAATCCTTCGTGAAGATAGTTTACTTGAGCCAGAAATGAATAAAATCGAGGTTATCAGAGCTCCAGCAGGTGAAATGAATTTCTCAAGGATGGAAATTTGTCTAAGGCATGAACTTGAACACAAAGTTGGCGATGAGCACTTGAAGGTTGGAGCGTGAAGATCAGGTAAGTAAGGTGACTTTATATTATGAGGTGTTCTAATGCTTTTCTCCTTGCTTGTTTTGCAGGGGGAACGTCGAGGCCAAGCGTTGATGATTTAAGTGATCCCCGGTGATATCACAACCTTCGAAGGAAGATAAAGTTACAAGTTTCAATCTCGAAGGAGGAAAGTTTGCAAGAAAATGGCTAAGTGTTGAAGAAACATTTTCAAGGCTCAAAGTGACGAAGATGAAGACCCTCAAGTGGAAGAAATCAAAGGATAACGCCAAGAAAGAAGATCGAGAACAGTGTGAACGCGTGTACCAATGGAATCTTCTAGAAGGATGATGGTGGACATTATGGCGCATTTATTACCCCACTCTCCTCTGTGGCGGTTTTTAGGGCAATATTATTTAGGGCTGAGGTGGCACGATTCTGGCCACTGTATTGATTGTAACCCTAGCCGTCTTTTGGGACTTGGCTAGCTATATAAAGGGGGAGTCCCCCTCATTTGTAATCTCATTAGAAAATTATAAGTTAGAATCAGAGTAGACATTGAGAGAGTATTAGTATTAGAGCTAGATAGTGTAGCATTGTAGAGCATTTTTGCATAATTTGGAGAAGAAAGAAAGTTTTCCCTTTGAAAACTTTTGAAGAGATTGTTGTGTAACACATTTTATGATAATAGATCTTTTCATTGATGATGAAATTCGTCTTGTCATGAAATGCTAGCAAGGTTTCTTCTTCCTTTCGTATCCAAGTAGTTTAAATTCATGCAAGTAGCTTGCTTTGATGTGTGGTGTTTCATTGAGATAGCTTCGCTTTACTCCATACCACTAGCGGCTTGTTGATGATAAGTTCGCCTTGTGTGGTCAACTGGACATTATTTTGTGTTTAACTTCGGTTGTGATTTATATGCTTATATGCGTCGTTGTGATGGTGTATGCATGTTAAGTCATAACTTGAACATATTTCGCTATTTCCCTTGAAGATTGCACCGATTTTGCTGAGGCTGTCCGACGGAGGCTAGGTGAAATCCGGTTGAAGTCTATTGAAACGAAGCTCCACATATCCTGCATTTAGAATAGAATGTTAGTTTCTTAGGCCCTAAACCCCCTTTTACTTTCCGCACATTTCCGATTAGTATTAGGAATCCCGTGCTCACCCGCCAAATCATTCGAATTACATGAAAACCCTTAGTCAGCTGTCTGCTGTCAACCGCCGAAGAATTCTGTAAGTCCCCTTGAAATACCAGCAAATCACATCGAGCCAAACTGAGCCTATTCGCATTAAAGGAACCTTGGAGTTGAACGCACGAACTTTCTTGCAATCTTAGCGTGCGGAATACTTTGATCAAGAGAGAATAGGGAAGCTAATAACTTATTCATGCTGGTGCGGTCACGAAAACACATCAACAAGACTATAGCAAGTTACTATTCACAGAGTTATATGGATGTAAGTTAAAGTTTAGCACATGATATATTTAGCTTTAAATCTGATGTAAGCTATATGTTGTATGTATCTTATTATGTAATGAAGAAATCATATTTGGCTTCCAAAATGATCATTTTACTCGATGTATCTTAGTAGATTAGTTTATTAGAAGTTTCTACTTCATGTACATGCTCTTTAGTACTTATTTAGCATTATTAGCAAGCAAACTCAAAACACAAAAGACGGAATACAAAACCAAACAAAAAAATCAGACCAACGAACTCAGTGAAAACAAATCACCAGAATGGCGGAACACTACAGTGGTATCAAAGCAGTTTCCTGCCAACCTGTTGGCTAAGTTTCAACTGCAATTCAGAAGTTTCAGTTGAACAACATGGCTATTTCCCAGAAGCAGTGGGACAAGAATATGAAAAATCTTAAACAAAGCTTAAAGGAGTTGGAAGAAATAAATAAATTGTTTTTAGACCCTACAACCTTAGATAGAGCAGCAAGGTATGTGGCATCCATCTTCAGGTATACATCATAGAACGAAGAGAAGAAGAAACAAGAGGTCACTATAGTATCCAGAAGCCTTTACAATGAATTCTCAGCAATTAATGACCAGCATATAGCTGATCCTTTGGAGAGCAAAAATCAGAACTTAGAAGATCTACTGGTTGATGTTGAAGTTGAAATTTCTAAGGCAACTATAGGGGAAAAGTACTTGAGTCCTTTTGAAGATGAAGAAGAGTTAGAACACAAGGGTGATGGGCCTGAACAAAATGCTGAAAGTAACTTTCATATTTTTGATAATCCACTTTTTGAAATAGAAGTTGATATGTCCTATGTTAACCCACTTTATGAGGTAGAGTTGCAGGATGATCATGTTGAGGGATATGCGCATGAAGAAAGGGTCCCATATGAAACCAATGAGGGTTTTGAGCTCCCTAAATTTTTTGTATCAACAATTGCTGATGAGACTTTTGATCATTTTGAAGATGCCAATTTAGTTTATGTGCAAGGATTGTCAATTAATGAATCACACAGGTCTGATTTACAGGATCAAAGGCAGGAGCTATCTTTTGATTCCAGTGTTGTTAGTGATGAGCCATTGATAGAGGTTGGAGCATTTTACCGCGACTACATAGTGAGTACTCATCACTTCTCCTTTAGTCCACACATGGAGCATTTGTTGACACATCGGGGTGGATTGGCTCAGAGTGTATACCATCCATTTTGGGATGGAGAGTTACCATCTTCAGTAGATGGAACTAGTGGCTGCAAGTACCCGACTCAGTTGTTGGCGGGTGAGTGCTTGAAGGATCGGTATTTAGTTTTCCATCATGCTGATGTGTATCCAACAAGGTTTGTGTAGAAACCCTAATTTCCCCCTGATTCTGATTCTGACTGAGTTTTGGTTTGTTTTTTGCAATTTTTGATTTCTTTTGTCGTTTTTGAGGGTTTTGAGCAATAAATGAAGATGGCGATTTTTGCAAGTAATACAAAATAAATGCAATAAAATAATGTAACTCTGAGAACTACAGAATCTATAGCAAATATTGAAGCTTGTCTAATATAAAGTTTGCTGAAGATGATTACAATATGACCCAGTTGCATGCAAATGAAAATACAATGATATTAATGAAAACCTGGTAAAAAGCAGCGATCTGGTCTGATATTTGGATAGTACGGCTGCAAGTAAAGTGACCTCTCCCTCAGAATATGGAAGGCGTATGGTTCCAGATGCAGAGGCGCCACTCTGGTGGAGATATGATGCCAATGAGGTAGGCGTTTCTCCTCTAGACAAAAAGACGCCTCAATATAATGTAGTACGGCCTGGTACAGTACGGCCTGAGGTCATAAACAGCAATTTATAAATGTACGGCCTCCTTGAAATTTATGTCTGGACCTCTGGATATAGTGCGCCCTTGATAGATGAAATCTAACTGCGAATGAATGAGATGGTTGCTCTGGAAATCCCAAGTCTCGCTCCCCTTGAACAGTACGGCCAGGTACAGGAAAGTACGGCCTTTTAAAAACAACAGCAATAAATAATTTGTACGGCTTTCTCTGTAACCCTCCAGATCTCCAGAATATGGACGCCTGACTGAATGAATGCCTTCTGAATGGATTAATATGCTGAAGCTCTGTAAATAAATAATCTCTGACTCTGTAATTTCTTCTGGATGAAGAAATCTCACAACTGGCAATAAATCAGGTGTCATTTCACACCCTCTGAATCGCTTCAATGGAGATGGCTCATTCCCCAATGAATTTCGAGACTCAAACCCTAAGGTTCTGTTCTCTGGCAAAGGCTGATCAATTTTCAATTCTCAAAATGTCATAATGGCTCGTTCCCCAAGGCAAATCCCTTTATCTCTTCAAAAGTGCGATTTCCACCATAATAGGGTTTAATTAAAATATTCACTTTTAATTCTTTTAATTTCTCCATAGTCCTCAGCCAAATTATTATAATAAATTATAATCAATAACTGGCCCCTTTCTGATGATGGGCGCACCCCTCAAGAAGAATCACTTAAGTTATAATTTAAAATTATAACTTTATATTACAATCATTAAATAATTAATATTTAATTAATACAATTAAATATTAATATTTCTCTCATTACTCATCCGATTACTGTTCCGTCTGAAGCTGACGAACCCTAAAGTGATTCTGAACGCTGCCAAAGTCATACTGCTAAAAATAGCAGGGGTCCCACACTGCCTGCCAGGAACTGCTAAAAATAGCAACTCTGCAAGAAGTCTCCAAATGAGCCCGAACGAAAGCCAATTGATCAAAACTGCCAATCTGACGCTGAGCCGAGCTCCGAAATGACCCCCTATCCGACCTATCAGCCTACGAGGGTCGCATAATAGGCTAACTCTTACGAACTCTGATGCTCGCCAAAAATGGGGACATGACAGTTTGTTGCTTCCTTGTCTCAGAGACTACTTGTGGATACATGGTTACAGAGGGATTATAATGTCAACAGGCATGATGGCACAAGTGGATATCACATCCATGAGAGTTTAGTGAAGGTTATGGAGAGATGTTGTGTAGCAGATGCTTCCAGATATTCTTACCTCCTCATGATGGATGGATGTGAGTTCTGTTTATATTGGGATCCAGGTGGAGACAGAGTTAGCAATATCATTTCGATCGATCTCAGTGTATTGCTTCACTACTTCTAGTATGGTGGAGTTAGGATCAGTGTCGAGAGCATCTTGAATAATACCCAACGAAAACTCATGCTTTCACAACAAAGATTAGCTCATAGCTTGCAGCAATATGAAGATTACATTTCAAGACGAACCTTACCAAAGCAGGTACAAGAGACTTTGTGTAGCATCCATGTGCCCTCATGATGTGTTTTAAAGCTAAAGGATAAGTCACAGAGAATCACCTACAAATCTACAAATGGCGGGATTGAAATCGGGTTGTTGTTGATAAGGAAATCTACAACATGAAAATAGTATGGTCAAATCCTTAATGATAGTCACAATGCTCAAGAAACTACATCAGCAATGATAACAGCGCCTCCTACTTTCTATGACAATGATGAAACTCTGTGAACGATAAGAGGATAGGATTTACCTGGGATGATTTCTAAGCAGGACTTGTCACACAAGCACAGACTCGAGATTTGTGGCACTAAATTTATGGTGATGATTCATGTTGATGTTGAGTCTGATTTTTCATAATGACACTCATAGAACCAATCAGTACCTATTTATAAGTAAATGGAATCCAAGATCGGTGATGTGGAAAATGCTTTGAAGGAGAAGGTGCTAAGATATTGACAAACGGCAGCTTCCAATAATATCTTCCTGAGCCATGCTATGAAGCATTAAGGCAACGTAGAGCCTCTCTATAATAGTGTGTGGCTGTTGGGCACACGATGTGCCGTTTACCGGCCAGTGAGTGATGATGTGATCCGCCCTCATCACAGCAACTCTAAATTGGGAGAACTTGTATGGGAGCATGTGTTTCAGGTCCCTCACAGATAGGGCAACCATATTAATGATGTGATGATTGCCACGGCCATAGAGCATTTCAGATGCTGTTCACAAATGTTGGCTACTTGGTGGGGAGCACCGCGATGTGTGGGCACAAAGGATAGTAAGCCTCATGGAGTTTCTATGGACTCTCGAGAGGCAGCCATTATGAAACAAAATTACTCCACAAAATACTTAGTGAGATTTCCTCTCTGCTGGGAGTAATTCTCATGATAGATGTACAAAGATAGTAGTTTCTTCCCTTTGTAGAGTTTCATGCACTTTGAGAGGCAATTGGAATTATGAAACAAAATTACCTAAAGCTACTTGTGGGCAGAGATTCCCTTCTCGAGTGGGGTTGCATCTGTCATAAGGCATTGAAGGGAAAAAAAGAGAAGGTTGATGAGCTGACTTATGAGCTAGAGATGACTATGGATTCTTTGAAGAGCACTCAATTGGCCCTTCAAGAGTCACAGTCACGGGTCGAGGAGCTTACCATGGTATCGAGTTTGGCACAGTCTTCACCCTCTTCTGATATAGTTCAAGTTTCCATGGCAGCAGTTGGTGAAGAACATATGTCCACAGATTGTGGTTGTGAGCAGGTTGAGGATGTGGTTACTACACCCATCCCGGTTTCAGGTGCAGTTGATACAGATGGGATGAGTGCATTGGTTGAGAGTTGCAAAGAGCCACGTGTTGCACCAGGTTCTCCTACGTTTAGTCCCATGACAGGTGACACAAAACAGATTATCGATAGCTCTTGTGACATGGTAGTTGACTCACCAAAGAGTTATGTGTCAACTCACGACACTATTCCATCCACTTCACAGGAGATATGCAAAGCAACATCTAGTTGGGAGATTGGTTCTTATGTCGATTTGTTTCCCTCTCCTAGAAGCAAATCAGTCATTTCATTCCATATAGTTGATCATGATTGGCAGCTTGATGAGCCAATTCAAGAGTACAATTCAATGTATTGTTCCAAGGACTCAGAGATGGATGATTCAGATCCGCACAGAGTGATTGCGCAGTTTGTGAATAATCCCTTATTTGAGATTGATGGTGGTTTAATCTATAATAGTCCACTCTTCAAGCTGGAAGCCGATCACGCCTGATACTAATTCAGGGTTGAGCAATAATCGCAGTGGTTGGGATCGTCCTAGTGCATCAGGATTCCAAACAAGCTCACGGAGGGGTTTAATAGTGTGTACAAGGTGAGGAATGCTTACAGTTTGGCCTTTCATCCACCTGTACATGATTCGTATTCGATGCACAATTCTTGTGCGCAGGGTGATTCTCTTGGTGCAATCAAGGGGAGTAACTCCTTACTATGTCCAGAGTTACCATCTTCAGAAGATGGGACTAGAGGCTGCAAGTACCCGACTCAGTTGTTTGTAGGGGATTACTTGCAGGGGCATCAGTCAGTTATCCATCATGTTGATATGTATCCGACAGGGTTTGCTACTTTAATGTCACAGAGATTTCATACGAATACATGGTTACAGGGTGATTACGATGTCAGCGGACATGATGGTTTGATTGGTTATCACTTCCATGGGTGTTTTGGAGAGACTGTAGAGAGATGTTATGTTGCAGATGTTTCCAGATATTTTTGTCTCTTCATGATAGATGGATGTGAATTCAAGTTGTATAGGGATCCAGGTGGTGACAGGTTTGGCACTACAGTTTGCATGGGTTCTGATAGGTTGCTTCACCATTTTCAGCATGGTGAAGTTGTGATCAGAGTTGCGCAGAGGAAGTCAAAGGTTATCAGACATGGTAGACTTCCATTCTGGGGTTGGGATCCAGGGAGATTTTGAGCAGTTGCATTTATATTGGTGCTTCAGGAGTTAGTTGGGAATGCATGGGACATTTCACAGTTCTTCTTTTGGGCCTTCCGAGGAGTGAGGTTTCTTTGCAGTAGAGATTGCTCGAGGACAAGCAATTTCAGGGAGGGCGAACTGTAATGTTCCCTTTCTCACGAGCATCAAAGTTGGGGGATTTGCCTATTTCTTGACCCTCGTAGGCTAATGGGGTTATTCAAAGGGTCCCTTGTGACGGTCACTTAGTCGTCTAATTGCAGTGTTGATCTCCGGAGTAGAGTGGCAAGACAAATTGTTGCGTTTGGCATGATACTTGTGCTTAAATTTATGATACCCACCATTTATTTCATCATCTTTGGCCTAGAGACCATGTGTCTTTAAAATGAAGGGGTCACTTTATATTTTTCAGTTACTATTCATTCATTAAGTGAAAAATGTTATAACTTAAGTGAATAGTGCTCACTTTAATGAATAGTAATTTCAATGCAGAAACATACAACTTGAAGGGAAAAGTTCGACCCTCTTCATGCATTGAGTTATTTTCTTGCTTTGGCTTGTGAGTTGGAAGTTTGGGGAAGAGGGAGACTAGGGTTTCCTAATTTTTGCAGTGGGTGAGCCTGGAGGGGGCTTGGTTTTCATTTATGAGCAGCTTGAGGGTGTGAAATACCACTTTAAGGTTGCTGGTCTGAATTTGTATGCAAATTTTGCTGACATTAGGAGCTGTTGGCTAAGTTAAGAGCTGATTTTCTAAGTAGAGATTGCTGCCATAGACTCCATCCTTCATTTCACTGGAGTTGTTCGCGTTTTGAAGAGTTTTTGGACTGATTTGTGCAGCTACAGCTAGCCATCTCATTCATGAGGGTTTCATCATCAAAAGTAAAAAGAGCGCCTCTTCTAAGAGGCTGCCATCTCACCTAAAGGGGGCGCTCCAGCCCTAGGAAGCTTCCCATTTTGGATTTTGGTGGGAGAAGTATGTATTTCAGCTGGTGTGAGCATTTTACTGGGGTTTGGTACTGTAGCAAGTTACTATTCACAGAGTTATATGATTGTAAGTTAAAGTTTAGTACATGATATATTTAGCTTTAAATCTAATATAATGCCATGTCCCCAAATTTAGAGGTATTTTGATTTAATTAATTTAATTAATTAAGTTGTCCAATTTCATGATATTTCATAAAGATGACTAATTGATTATTTTAATTAAATTAAAACAATATTAAATTAGTTATTTATAAAGTTATCAAACAATTATAAAATAAAAAAGTGACCTTATATTTAATTAATTTAATAAAGTGACTCAAATAAAATGATATTATAATATAAAGTCACTTGAATAAAATAATACTTTATTTCTATAAGCTTCTTGAGATGTGATTTAAAAAGTATAAAATGGAGTTTGGGGTAAACATTTGGCATGGTTGAGTTGACTACTTCATTTTCTACATTTGTTGGAGCTGATTGCTTAGCAACTTCACTTGTGTGATAACAAGCCTAGCTGATTCCTAGTTTTGCTTGTGCAATATCAAGCCTAGCTAGTTTGGGGAAAGGATATCTCAGTCCTTTCATTTGCATCAAAAGGAGAAACCAATTTTGGTGAAGTTTGGGAGATCATTTGAAGTCTGCAATTTTGTTTCAGTCTGCAGATCAGCCATGAGAGAAATTGCATTTTCATGCGTTGCTCTTCAATAAGGAGATATATTTTTGTGGGCACTTGAGGGATTGCTTCCTTGGAGGTTGGCAATTATTTTCATCACAGATTTGAGGTGGTTGGAGCTGAGAATTATTTTATTTCTGCAACTCTTCCTAGCAGCAGGGGCGGCCCTCTGTGGTAGGGGCGATTTCATCTTAAGAGGCCATAGAAAAATCTACAAAAATTCCCAAGGCTTCTATTTACATCAAGGAGAAAGAGCGCAGCACTTAGGAGGTGACTGTGTTAGAATATTATATTCATTGTTAATGGTCAATACTATAGCTAGTGGGTTGCTAGTGGATAGTTAGTGGGCTGCTAGTGGATAGTTAGTGGGTTTAGTAGTGGGTCACTATAGTAGTTAGTGGGTCACTACAGTAGATAGTGGGTTTGCTAGTGGGTGTGGTAGATAGACATTTTTTAATGTCTATAGTATTTCTACCTTCCTATATATTGTAATCATCTCCTTTGATAATACAAACAATCAAGCAATTTCTTAGCCCAAAATTGTTTCATGGTATCAAAGCCATACTGAGCTTGTCTCCCTCACGGGGGGGCTTAGGATTCTGCGAGGGCTCTTTGTTTAAGTATAGATTTGCAAAGACGGGTTTTTTTGTGTTCAAACCCGTGAAGGGTAGGGTGGATTTTGTCTGCAAATTCATGGGGTTTCTTTGCTGGAAAAAAATCGAGGGTTTTTTCGTCTACATATTTTCGTTGGCATGTGTCTGACCAAGATTCAGATCTTTGCTATTACGGATTTCGATTTGTTCTTCTCATGGGTAGCGTGGTTTTCTGCGGCATGATGCGACGGTTTTCCTCCTATGGTCGCTGGCTTCTCTCTCAAAACACGCTTTTGCTCTAACAATTTTGTGGAGGTTTTTCTGATTTTGCCTAATCATGAAAGCATTTACCATTTTTCCTTTTAAAACCGAAGCTTTGTGGCGTCGATCCGTATTTTGATTTCGTACAAATTTATTTTGGTTTCGAATTCACCTTCAAATACCGTGGGATTCCCCCAAAAATCGTGGTTTGTTGCAATCTATTTCATTACACTTTAGGGCCCGCGCCGCTCCAACCACCATCATCAACAACGCTTCCTCCTTTTCCTTGCATCATTTCGAAGGCCGTGGTTTTCCGCAAAGTTTCACGGCGACATTATCTCACCGTGGCTGCGAGCCTCATGTGTTCGAAGCTATAGAGGAATAACTTTAGCACGCAAATATCGTTGATGTTTTATATCGCTCCTCTGTTTTGGAAGTTTTGCATTGAGACTAGTGGCGACCTATCCTGTAAGTGGCGTAGCCGTTCTATGTGCCCTTGTCTCCATGCAGCCAAAGGCAACCTTCTCTATTTTTTTTATGGATGTTTTTTGGTACTCTTGGTCATCAACATTGTAATGTCCCCATTTTCATGAGCATTGGAGTTTAGAGGAATTAGTCTATTCCTGATCCTTGTAGGCTAATGGAGCTTGATAAGAGGGTCGTTTGGCAAATACCCAATTGATTGGTTGGCTCGTTTCATGATTCAGTCTACATATGGAGGTGTTCTAATGATTTCTTGATATGTTTCTATTTTTAGAAACCTTATGTTATAAAGTAATGTTATGTTTGCACTTTATGTTATGAATAATTATTTTATTATAAAGTGCAAAATAATAAAATAATAAAATAAAAATAATATTCCCTTCTAGAAGGTGACTTGGGAAAGTTCTAGAAGGAAGCCAACCTCTTGAGGAAAAAGTATAAATAGACATCATGGGCTTCATTCTCAGCATCCAGATTTGTTGTTGTTGATGTTTGATGTTTGATGGTTGTGGAGCCTAGGGTTTCTGCAGTTGTCTTGGGCCATTGAGAACAAAAACTCTCAATTGGTGAGCAATTTTGAGGGTGTGAAATATCACTTGAATTATTGCAGCTGGGAGAAAGTTACTTCAGACTTTCATTTGTGCTTCATTGGTTAAAACTTTGTGGCTTTGGCCAAGTTTTGTATGATATCGATTGGTGTTTGCTTTGGAGACATTTTGGAGTTCATGGTCTTCAACGAATTTGCATTGAGGAGGTCGATTTGCATTCATTCAATCATTTCCAGAATTCTGATTTATTATTATAGTCATCTTAGTCTGCATATTAGTGCCATGATTTTGCTTATATCTTCTTCATTTGGCATTGACTCTCTAAGAAGGTTGCAACACTAGATTCTATAGCGAATGGAGATGGTGTTTCATGCATTTTGAAGGTGATTTGCAGCATCTACAATTTATTTAGAAGTCTGATATACTGCTGCTGGGGCATCATTGGAAACATATTTTTGTTCATATCTTCACTTAGAAGTATCCTATGGTTCTGGGCATTGTTGCATTTTAATCCTTTGGTCCTACCAATCATTTCAAGTGCCAAGAGGTGGAGTTTAATTGCTGCATTTATTTATCTAAAGTATTGCCAGGCAATAACAGGGGCGGCTGGGTGAAAGCATCGATTGGGCCTAAGAGGAGTTCATTTTGCTTGAAACTTGATTCTTTCATCAGCTCTCTTCTAAGGCATCATCATTTCTCCAGGTTCCTTTGTTTATCATTCATGTTAGCATTGCATTTTAGGTGTTATAAGTTTAGAGTTGCAGCTGTAGGTGTGCATCTTTACCAGCATATTCATTTTTTGTAATCAATGTAAATACCAAGAGTCTTGGCCATATTTCATGAGCATTGTATTAGAAATTTCATTGCAATTAAGGAGATATAAGTTGCTGGTGTCATTTGAGCAATTCAATATCATTTGTATTTAGTTTGTTAGTTTGCATACCAACTGTTTGTTAAAATACCAGTTGGCTGTAGGTGATCATTTTTTATGCTTAGTTCATATATATGCATTGGATATTGTCAAAATAAGTTGCACATTCATGTTAGAACATTGTTTAGACAAATTAGAATCATTTGCAAACATTCTCATTGTTGTTAAGTGAAGGAAAGTACCATTAAGGCAAACTGAAATGTTATATCAGTCATATGACCCTTGTATGCAAAGTGTTTGATGAAATTTCCAAAGCCAAAAATCAGAAATTTTCAATCAGATTTGAGCAGGGTCATTACAAACATTCTGCAGATCCAAGGAGGGTCTTCGTAGCAGCAGAGTGTTCTGAAGAATTTGTGACCAACGACCTGCAGATTGTTTTATGTAGGCTAGTTTGACGATTGACCATTAAGGGAGGGTGTTAGAATATTATATTCATTGTTAATGGTCAATACTATAGCTAGTGGGTTGCTAGTGGGTTACTAGTGGGTTGCTAGTGGATAGTTAGTGGGTTTAGTAATGGGTCACTACAGTAGTTAGTGGGTCACTACAATAGATAGTGGGTTTGCTAGTGGGTGTGGTAGATAGACATTTTTTAATGTCTATAGTATTTCTACCTTCCTACATATTGTAATCATCTCCTTTGATAATACAAGCAATCAAGCAATTTCTTAGCCCAAAATTGTTTCAGATTGGAGGTGCTTCCAAGAAGAATCGAATTATTTGAGTGGGCTGCAACAACTTCCAGGTTCTTCTATTTTGTTTCAATTTACACATAGTTGGCATTTCATGTAGGAATTTGATGGTGATTGTAAGCAACATCATGGCAATGTAATACAAATGATATTATGTCAAACACAAACATTTTCTAATATTGTAGTGGCTGTAAGTTGCATTTTCAGTCATAGAGAGATAGTTGAAAAGTATAAAATCAAATTGTAAACTCTCATGTCATTGCAATATAATATTGGGGGTACAAGGAGTTTGATTGCCATCTATTTGACAAAATGTCTATCATATGCAATTGCATTACTTTGAGTTACTTTGCATGCCAAGTGTTTGTTAAAATGTCTCTTGGCTGTAGATGTTAATTTGCATTTAGAACTTCATGTACTTGCATTTGAAAAACTCAAAAAGAGCTGCAATTCATTTTAGTTACTTGCCTAGTTGTCTTAGAGTTCATTTTCAAGCATTTTACACCTTTTCAAGCATTTTATACCATTTGCAAACAGCAAAAGCAAATTCAAAGCAAACTGAAACAAAAACCAGCAAGCAAGAAGGTTACAAAACAAGTGTTTGACAAAATTACCAAGGCTGCAAATCAGTGTTTTTATATCAGATTTGGTCAGGCACATTACATGTAAGCTATATGTTGTATGCATCTTATTATGTAATGAAGAAATCATATTTGGCTTCCAAAATGATCATTTTACTCAATGTATCTTAGTAGATTAGTTTATTAGAAGTTTCTACTTCATGTACATGCTCTTTAGTACTTATTTAGCATTATTAGCAAGCAAACTCAAAACACAAAAGACGGAATACAAAACCAAACAAAAAAATCAGACCGACGAACTCAATGAAAACAAATCATCAAAGTGGCGGAACACTACATAAAGCTTCCCAAGAATCCAGCCTTCCACGAGCGTACCAAACATGTGGAACTGCATTGTCATTTCATTAGGCAACTTGTAGAAAATGGATCGAGGATGTTGCACTATTGTCCTTTTGAGGATCAAATTATAGATGTTCTTACCAAATCTTTGGGTTCAAACAAATTTGTAAAATTTTGGAATACGCTTGGTGTAGTAAGTAGATTGACCATTCAAGAAGGGTATTAAATTTATTGTAATATTTAGTATATAATTGTTAATTAGTCTTTAGGTTAGACTTTAGGAATATTCTTTATTCTTTTGGTTAAGTTCTTATCATTTTGTTTTATCAGTTGTCACTCTTATCCTTTCTAGATAAACCATTTATAACTCTTATTTAAGGATGCTTTTCTTCCTTAGTAAATATTGAATATCTTTGTACACATTTTGTGTTGATTTCTGTTATAATCCAGCCATGCAGCCAATTCAACAAACACTCATCATGGCAATAAAATGACACATCATATAGATGGAATGATGATGTTATATTATTATTGATTCCTAGTCATAATACAATCTTGTCGCAATGGCTTACAATAGTATAGGCATTGGCCTTCAATTTATCATAGGCACAATGTGGGAACTACAATCTTTAAGTTGATATACAATATGGTGCTCTTCAATCTACTACTAAACTCTCTTGAGCTAGCTTAAGTTGTCTACCAATTAACTACCCACTACTACCCCACTAATGTAGAGTGAAGGGTGCTTATATTGTAATGTCCCTTTTTTTGAACATTTCTATTTTTTTCGGTAAAATAATAATTCCAACTTAGAATGGTAATTGCACTATATTTATAAATATAACTTCATCTAAAATGATGAAATTTTAATATTCAACTTTATAATTCTATGAATAATTCGGAAAATAGAACTTATCTTCGTTTTCAGCTATTATTCTCCTCAAAGGATAATGGCTTTGTCAAAAGTATGAATTTACTATAATATTCAGATCAATAAGTCATAGCATAATTCTAAAAATCAATCATATCTTGAATTCTTTGGAAATGCTTTAAGATTTGCTGAATTAGAGGTTTCGTCTCTAACTCAACAGTGGCAATATCGAGGGTTTTTGTTCTTAACTTGTCAGAATATTCAAGGGTTTTTGTTTTTAAAACTCTTTGTCCACCTTGGAGGGTTTTCATCCTCCTTAATCAAGATTTCGGTTTTCGTCCAGACTTGATAAGAGAAATAAGGGTTTTTGTCCTCCCTTTTTGCAAGACATTTCCTCAAATTCAAGACTGACTGCTCGATGTATTGATAGATTTATTGCTGTTTGCTTGATTGATCTTCATTGATCAATATTACTTGATGGATTAATGAGTCAATGCTTGAATGATGCTTGATTAATTGATTTCCCCCCTTGCTTGATGAAATGATTTGCTCTTTATATCTGTGGATGGTTTTCTGCACTTACTCAAAAACAAACAACCATTAGCATTGTTAGTAAACTTAAGCAAACCAAAGCAAGCATCCCTATGAGATACTTATCATGCTACATATGCAAACAAGGAAATAAGAAATCAAAGAAACTAAGTGAAAGCATAAGAAAGCAAGATCAAACTCTATCCCATAGTGGGAGTGGTGCTCCTTTGATGTGGAAAGGATACTCTTTCCCACCACCTTGATAAGCTTCAGATGTGATGAAGATGCAAGTGTTTATAGTGAAAATGCATAAGATCAGGTGATGGATCAAGCAGCTGTATTTCATTTCATAGGCTGAAGGGCCAAGAATGTAAGAGATGGGGAGGAATGGACTAAAAAGATATTTCAACAGATCAGGGGATTAATCTGTCCTCAATGCTAACAATGGTTGAGGGACTTCACATTTTGCAAGGTGATGTCTTGAAGGAAACTTGTTTGGCGAAGAAAGACAACAGCAAGTTAAATTTGCATGCTTTTGAGAGGATAAATGAGGTAATTAGTTTAATTAAAAGAAACTATTTTCATGTGCAAGTGGATTAGTTAATCAGGGGTTGAATTAACTCTTGGGGAGTTAAAAGCTAGAGAATTTATTAATGATGATTAGAAGGTCATTAAAGTTAATTAATTCAGAATTTAATTAACTTTAAGTGGGTTAGTGAATTTATAATATTTGATTTAAATCATTTGATTTATTTAATCAAATAAGAGGACTTTGGGGATTTAATTAAACAAATTGATTTATTTAATTAAACATGATGGACATTAGTGAATTAATCTAATAAACCGCTTTATTTGATTAATGAAGAATTTGTTTGTAATTGATAAGAATTAGATGCACTATGCTAGTTAGGATCATTTACATATCTACAATATCCATTTTTTTCAAGGAATCACCACCCTTCACAAGAAATGAGTCACCACCTTTCATTGCTGCCTTTTGAGAATAATAATTTAATTTATTTTTAATTAAGATAATGTGTCAGTGCTTATTTTTATTGCTAGCGCCTCTTCCTTATTTAATTAATTGCATATGATGTGGGTGTTGTTTTCTAATCTCCTAGTTGTTGCAATCTGTTAGCCTTTTTGGTGGGGCATGACACATATAGTAAGTGCAAGCAAATAGAATATTATGTGCTGACCAGCAAGATGGTTCAATGCTCAATGCACAATGAAACATGTAGGAGGACCTACTTAGGATGAATGTGAATCACAATAACATGTAAGCATTAAAACTGAAAGCAGTCCTAATCATGAACCTACTTGCGACTAAGCTTCTATGTGTCTTCAAATGTCAGCGTAAAGCTTGAATGTTTACCACACGACTCAACTAAGTCCCTCCTTTCGAAATTTAACGAACCCTTTTATTGACCAATAGTCAAATGTTTGGTGATGGCATGGCATGTTGGAATATGATCTTATGAAACTATTACTAATTTGAAAGATCTAGGATCAATATATGGTGCCACACAGTAAGATAACTATTTGGAACTCTGATGTGCTAAAACAATGACTAGAACTAGAATACACCTCTATGGTATGTTTAGGCTTCTGCAGTATGAGTATGATCATGGGAATTTATTTAGAAACCGACAAAACAAAACAAACATGAAATAAAACATTGTTGGGTGATGCAAAAATGCTCTTATAACCTAGATGCTTCTACATCAAAGTGACATGCAAAGACGCTCAACTAAAATATGAGGTTGTCATCATTCTTGACAATGTACTACAACAACCAGGTTTTGCAAGCTATACTCAAAAAGAAGCAGAATATCTTCACCAAATGGTGATAAGTTTCAACAAGGAAGAAGAATATCATGAATTACAAAACATTTCTGAGTTCGTGCTTGGGTTATACTTGCATGATTATTCATATCATCCTAAGCAATGAATCTCAATGAAAACTTTGCAAAGGTTTACAAGTTGCGCACTATCATAGTTGGATTCCCATCTCAAACGGAGTGGTTCACAATTTTCCTAGTTTTTAAATGCTTTTGTCTAGCCAATTTGCTTTCTCATGTTCATTTGTAGGTAGGTGAGGTTGTTTTAGGTTTTTGTAGTAATGTGTTTCCCTTTCCACTATGTGTTTTCTTTCATCATTGTTAATGTTTAGGTTAGGTTTGTTGTAATGTCCCTCATTTACATGCTTTATTTTATTTGTCATTTTAAATTTATTCCTTATGTAATTCAACTAGTACTATTGGATTGATTTAAATTAAAATAAAATTGTCTTTAATTAAGTTACTTTGTGTA
>VDFB02393191.1:0-13713 GCA_007258455.2 Sequoia sempervirens | reverse complement strand
TCACCACTTTGGGATTCAGCCCCCATTGAGAGCCACTCCCCCTACTTGCAATTAGAAGACCTAATACATCAAACAAGGTAAAGCCATCTTGCACATTAAATGGAACCATAAGAAACACATATCCAGGGAAAAACATGTACCCTCTTGCTCACAAATCACAACCATAATAATAAGTCAATAGTGCAAGACTAGAGACCCTCTTGTACACAATTCACCATCTCAAAATACCAACCACTCTATGTGAAACAACATAAAAATCATGCAAACACTCATGGCTTGATATGGATTGTCCTGACAAATCTTTCTAGGCCCTGACCCCCATCCTAGGTTGTCCTAACAGCCTCACCTAATCTCCGACTCCCATACAAACTCATGCAAGTAATACTCCCCCTTACCTCTGAAAGCCAACCTTAAGCCACTTTGGCTCATTGAATCCCACTTTAAACCATAACCAATATCATAAAACCATATCCATGTGTGCGGTATGAACCTTCTCGCACAAAGACCACATCATAAAGCAAAACAATGGTGCAAGGTCATAAAGCAAAACAATGGTGCAAGGTTACAACTCACATGAGTTCAATACAAGAATTAAGATCAAAAGTTTCACAAGAACCAAATTATATGAAAATCCAACGTGAAACAAGCATCCCTCTCCAAAATTGACACATTACAAGGGCTCATAATAACCAATCACATAGAGACTCTACACGAAACCAGTACAAAGAAAGAGAGGAATGCCTCAAAATAATGTCATCAAATCCCTAATTATCAAATTTACATACTGAACCATCCTCCTTAAAATTTCTAAAATTCTTTAGCTACAATATCATTCATTGAAATGGCGAACGTGTTCTTTGATCATTTAAATAAAAACACACTTATTTTTATGCATGTATAAATATGTTCCAATAGCAAAGGTGGTATGAAAATTACATACAGATCTATTACACATATATCTATGGATAAAATCAGAAAGCAAGTTTCCATATTTCAAATTCGTGATATATATATAAATATATATATATCTAATTTATAACAAACTATTGTTTTATTAAATAAGAGACAGAATATACAAAATTACATATATAAATAGTCATAAATTCTGTACACATAAATTAGTTTCCTATTATGATGCTTCTACCGGACTCATATTAAGAAAGAACACAAAATGCAAGATTTGGGAAGCGACACACACATTGAATCTTTTCTTATATATTTTCCCTCTGCACCAAATTGATAGTATATATATATATATATATATAAATGGAATAAATCAGAATCAATGATGTGGCAATGCAAAATTCAGACACATTTCTTTAAATGAATAGCTACCTTTGAATCGAACCCACACAATACAAATATAAATCATTACCACAACCCATTTACAAAATTAAAACCACAACACTCATATAAAATTCGAACCCCAGCATTCCTGAATCTAAATCACAGCTTATCTATGTAAACCAGAAATAAATGAACAAAGCAAAGAAAATGAAATGGTAGATAGAGAAGAGAAACGAAATGAAAGCCAAACATATATTTAATTACAACTACATCACATTTTGAAGGCGCCAATCTCAACATGGTAGAACCAGTGAACAAAGCACTATACTCAGCATCAAATTATATATAAAAGTATAACTATACAAATATCCACAGCCATATATATAAAGATATCCATAACAATCGAATAAAGAGGTAGGCTGGAAAAATCGCGCCCCATATATAGGGGAGGCATATTTCACAATACTTCAAAGAGAAGCCAGTTTAAAGTGGATATATGGTACACATCAAACCCCCTCTACATTGTTCAGAGATAAACAATGGTAGAAAATTGCTAAGGACAAAAATCATTTGTTGAAATGACTGCAAGGCAGCGATCCAGATAAAATAGGAGGGCGCACCAAGACTCGGCTACCATGACAATATATATATCGACCCCCTCATGACAAGAAGAGACAGCCAAGATTAAATGGAGCGATTTATGAAATGCTCAATATTACCAACATAAAAATAAACACAAACTTTGCTCTCTATGGCAGCGGCCTCGTTCAGAAATAAAACAATATGGTGATGCAAGCTGAAAACCACACCAGGAAAAAAGAAAGAAAAGACGTCAAGCAACAGGGGAGAAACAACGCCAAGCAATAATGAAGGTATACGCATGCAATCAAATGCTTCAAAAAATCTAATACCAGTTCATTAACCTCAACAGATAAGCTAAAACGAACATTGAAGGATTGCTAAAAGTAGTGTAAAAAGAAGACACACTGTAGAATAGGTGCGCACCAAAGCAATGTTATAAGCTTGCAAATAGAATTCAAGTTGAATGCTCAAACAAAATGAGACATCAATAACAACCATGAGCTGGGTTAAGAATAGCTCGGCGAAGAGTAAATCGACTGGATGAACCAACAGAAATCCAAACCAATACAATACCAATGACATAATTATATTTTTTTTTCAATTGAATGACAAGCAATCATTTTCAGCAAATGAAAGAGAAAGTGATCATTCGCAACGACAGATAAAATAAGCCAAAAGAAAAACGATGCCATCTTGGAGTCCTAAGTTTCAATGACAGAGAAGAAGTGTCGAAAACAAGCTTATCATAGCAACAATCCTCTTCCCTCGAAGCTTTGATCAACCCTCAGAAATTACTTCCACACTTTGAGAACAATTTCCATTCCAAAATCTGTATTTTTTGTTCGAAAACCAAAAAAAAAAATCCTTTTTCCAAAATCGAGCATTATTATTAAAACAAGGAAAAAGTTTTGTTTTTCCAAGATAAAAATCAAGCAATAATCACTTAATAAGACAAGTTTCTATTTTGCAACCAGTTCGGAGCCATGCTTGGGCTCAAACCCAATTTTTTCCATCTTTTTAGTTGCTTTAACAACTTGTTCGAAAATCTCATTCAAATTTATTATTCCATTTTGAATTATATTATCTTTCCACCTTTAATTTGTTTATTTAAAATTATATTATTTTTACATTTGAATAATTAAATTCCAATGATAATAAAATTAACAATTATTATTAAATTTAATTATAATAATACTTTATATATAATAATTTAATTTAATTAATCATCAATATACCATATACTATATATTTTCGACATTGATTTATTTAATTAAACAACCTAATCAACCCATTTTAATTCAAACAACCCAAACACAATTAATCAAACATCGTCAAAAGGGCCAAACACGGAGGGGCACTACAAATAGATTGAAATAAATACTAAGTTATTGATATTTACGGGAATGCAACTGAATTCCCAAGCAACATGAAATCCTTGATACCGAGAAGCCTACATAATGTCTCTAAGAAATATTTCAATCTTGAAATAAGAGGAGGAATTACATGATTGGTATCCAATACTTTAGAGAAAAATCTAGAATTTATCAACAAAAGAAAGAGGTTTGATCATCTAATAGTTGAGATTTTTTTAGCCCTAGCAATAATAGTTTGTCAAAGAGTAACAATAAAACCCTGAAAAGAAAAGAAAATATCTAAAAATAAAAATAATTCCTCATAACTTATCTATTTCCATCTAAAATTATCTAACTATCTAGAATTGGGAATAAATTAATACCTATAACATTAGGTCTTTTTCCATTCAATGCTTGAACCAAAGGCCTCACAAAAAGTGTCAAGGTATTGAATAGCCTATTTAACATTATTTTCATTTTCAATGAGGGTGAGGAAGGAATCATCAAAAAAGTATCATTAACCAAATAGTTAGGAGAATTGGGAAGATTAATCCTCTTAACAATGTTTTGAGAAACTACATGGGCCAATAAATAACCAAAATCCTTCCACTACAAGCACATACAGAGTTGGAGAAAAAAGACATCTTTTCTAGATGGATCAAAAATACTAATTTTTTTGGATTGCTAACCATTAATAGTCCTACAAGATGAGACATTACCAAATGACATATACATAGATTAAATAAAGTGAGCTTCAAATCCAAGCACTTGAAGCATGGCAAGAATAAAAGGCCACTTCCTATGATTATAAACCTTGGAAAAATTAATTTTGATAAAAATGGCTGATTTTTTATCTAACATCAAGTCCATTATGTTACTTCTTAAACAAAAATTATACTAACTAGAATAAATATTGACTTTATGAAACCAATTTGTCTCTAGCGAAGACCGGTCAAGGAAGAAGAGGCATAAGCTAAAGAGTCAAATCCTTAGTAATAATTTTGTATGAGGCATTCAATAAAGTGATATATTATCAATTCCTTTTTTTTAGGGTCATTAGGTTTATGTATGAATTTTATATTCTCTTTATTGATAAAATTTCCCAAAGACTTTCTAATTTAAAAGCATGCCAAATTTTGGTGAATCTTAAAGGCATTTTAGGCTAGTCACCTAGAAAAATTAAATGGTTGGAGAAAATATTTGGTTAAGGGCTTGAAAAAACCACGTCTCTATGTCCACATAGCTTGAGCCAATGGGAAAAACTAGAAGAGATGCTTGATATTTTCCATAATATCCACAAAAAGAATGGATGGGGAGGAACACCCAAATGGATAAGTCAAGATCTCATGTAAAGACTTTGGTAAGAAGAAAAAGAAAAATGAGCTAGTTTGGGCTCTAAAATGATAAACCAAATTGTTTGAAACCTACGATGCCATTAAGTCATAGTGGACTAGACATTCCATGTGTCATTAAATATTTGAACCACTTTCATGGGAGGAGAAAGCCATGGATATCATTTGAAAGGCTTGTAATCCTTGAAATGAGTGTTTGGATGCCACTTCCAATCTTTCCACTAGGTTTTGGTTTATCTAATCCCAACCTTATGGCTCATTTATGGAGGAATTAACTCCACAATGGTTTGAAAGGATTCATAATCTTGATACACAATTCTATATTTAGCTATGCATTTATATTTAGTCTTCCAACAAAAACCCTAGGTGAAAACTAAATAATAAAATGACAGTATATATTCTACACAACCACACTATATATATCCACACAATAGAGAATGAAAAGAATTAGGACATTTTAATATTCATGTGTCTCACGAAGTTTATACGAGAACATAATGATAAAAATTATTGGATAAGAATTTTTTAGTTTGGTTGAGTGTTAAAATATATATACTCTTTCACATAATAATATGAGTGGAATGGAATTACACCTCTAAAATTTAATGCAAATAAACTGAGAGAAAAGAAGTTGTCATATTGTTAAGAAGCTAAATCTCTTTTAGAAATAGGAGGGACATGATTAGGTTAGTACCTCAACCATTTGGGAGATCTTTGCTAGCCATTAGGAATTGGCTCCCAATTTGTGATGGTGCCCTCTTTCTCTTTTTCTTTCCTCTTGATCAATAGGAGCCATTTGATTAGAAGAAATGTTGAGGTCTAGCAAGAGAACTTCCCACTATCATACTAACCAAAATTGTCATGATCATTTTGATAACATGATTTTTGGGACCACCAATCACATTTCTTATGTTGGGGGTACTTGTGAGATTTGTGGGAGCCATTTTTGGAGAAAAAACTAAGGTTATGGTCACGATGATATCCATGTGGAGGGGAAGCATCCTTTCTAGTAGGAGGTGGTAGAATATAAGTAAAAATAGATAGAGAATTAGCCTAATGTTGTATAAGAGTTTTCAAGTGGGAAACCTTGAGAATAGCTTTATTAGTTGAACTTGACTCTAACATAATTAGAGCATGTAATGAGTTTAATGTATGTGGAAAAGTGAGCAGTGATAGTAACTGTTGAATGCACAAGAAAATTAAGAGGGGGGGTGAATCAGTTGTACATTAAAACATTGAAACCCTCATTAACATTTAGATCTGCATTAATCCTTAAACCCTTAACACCACTTAAACCCTTACCATGCATTAGCAGAACATAAGCATGAGGAATAGTAATGAAAATACATCCATGTACACATGAGAAAACCAAATTTACATTGAAAACCCAAGAAGGGAAAAACTACTGTGAGGATTAGCACAGTAAAAAGTAATTGCAACACTGAATACAATAGGTTCATTGTTGATTGGCTCACTACCCAAAATAAAGGAGGGATCATTTCCAATGGCCCATTGCTAGATTAGAAAGAAGAAGATAGAAATTTTTTACAATGATAAATTCATCTCAGAGTAACAAAAAAACCCACCAAATGTGCTTCAGCAGAACATTTCCACTCTCTATAGAATGTAGACACCTTTTTCTCACTACTTCCAATAGTCTTAGGCATCAAACCTCATACTGCATTTCACACATTCGCACTTCACATCACACCCATCCTTCATCAACTCAACACATATATATACCATCTTCAACCTTGAAAAAAAACATCACATCACATCACACCTTAACTTAGACCACATCCACATATACATGCTACACCACACTTCCACAAATATTGAAGCATATTTATAATTAATGTAAACATCCAAATTGGTTGAACCTATGTTGACACTAGTAAACATTGAAGTACATGCTTCACCAAATCTAAAGATGACTCACAGACAACACACAAAAATTAAACACAATCTAAAATATTCTACCAACACCTTGAAATCCAACAAATCCTTCACAACAACATACACCTGAAGAACATACTCATTTTGTACACCTAGTTAAACTTCCACACATTGTAGCAAATGAAATCAACCTTGTAGAACACAAAAACTCAAATAACTCAAACTAAAGATAGATATGAACAATTTAAGAACATTCCTAAATCCATAAGACTAGAAACCAAAACTAGGAGAAATGCAGAGCTAAACCATTTCTCCCAAACAACACTACTTCATAATTCACACATTGGTGAACACAACTTCTATCGAATGATCCAGAACTCGAAACTCTAGATATAACTATTGTCATGAAAACTTGCACCCTTTTTCTTAGCTATTAACTTAGCAAGTTTGTGACACATGAGAACATTCCCAGGCTGTGGGTATCCTATAATGAGAATGAACCTCTAGAGAAAGGGTTGGCTCCTCTTGATATCTCACCCAAAATGATCTACTAATGTCTTTGCAGAGAAAAGAGTAAGGAGGAAAAAACATATAAAAATGAAATCTAATCCTAAAGGTGATGCACCAAATAACTTAATGAACTCTACTCAAATGACAACACACAGAAAAACCAGTAATAAAACTTATCTTTGCACAACTCAAAACCCATAAAACTTTGCATCAACAATTTATAAGAAGGCTCAATACTCACAAACTTAGTAGGAGAAAGGATGTTTTCCCACAATTTAAGACTGATTATGTTATAGGCACAACTTATAACCTGCAAATATATGTAACTCTGCATAAACGTACTACCATGAGATGCAATCATAAGGAAAAAGAAAACACATTAAACTTCACCAATCACTAAGTACATAGTTTTAGAAATAATGAGAAGGAAAAATGCACCATATCACTCTCAAAAAGGTGTTGCAATGCTATATTGATCACTGAAAATGAATTAAAAACTTTTCGCCTCTACTCCAGAACTCTGAAATTATAGTAGCATAAGATGAACTAGCAAGCACTAAAGAAAAAAGACTAAGTATTTTTCCTATATACAGTAAAGGGATCCCAAAAGCCAAGAGGAGATAACTAAAGTCAAAATATTTGGCTTCAAAGCTATTCATGAGCAAAATCAAAACTGCCTGAAAAAGGGGCCCACCAATGCTGCAAATTGAGCTTAAACAGCTCAAAACTCTATCTCATACTGCATATAACTGAAGTGTAACTCCAAATAGCTCATGAGTGCATGTAGATGGAACTGAAAGTGAACTAAAAGTGGAAAAATCTTCCCAAAAGCTCTCTCATGAACAGAAAAGGAAAGCCTCTAAAAGAGGACCCAAAAATGAAGTAAACTAAACTTATTACATTGCAAACTCCTCAAGTCATGTGTGAACAAAAGGCCCCCAAAAAAGATATTAGTTTGACTAAAAGTCACAAAATAGAACTCCAAAAAACACCTACTATCTTAAGTTCGGTTTCACTTGATTTTTTGCATGATATTGGGTAAAGGTATCAATTTGATTAAATATTAAAGATAATCAAATGTAATTATCTTAATATTTAATATGATTTAGCTCTCTCCTTTACATACTACAAATTAAATACTAAGGTAATATTATCCTTAATATTTAATTAAGTTGCTATTTTTGTCTAACATCTTGTAAAAAATAAAGGTGGGGAATTACATTTCAAAGCTAATGTCAAATTGGAAATTTGACTTCATAAACTCATGGGCTACATACATCAATGAGTTTATTGACCTAAAGGTCAATACTATGGTGGTAATAAAAATGAAATGATTTCCTTCCAAAACAAATTCAAAAATAATCACTTGAGAATAGGGTGAGTAAAAACACTCGAACCCTAACACTTTACTCATTTCACACTTTGCTTAGCACATTCTGGAAGAGATATGCGCCGCCATGGTGTAGGTTTTGATGTTGTCTACCATCGAATGGGGTCTCTGTGAGCTCGATTGTTCACCATTTTTTGTTGTTTCAGAGAGATTTCTAAAGATATTTTTTGATGGGTGTTTTTGCACTTCTCAACACAAGCAGTGTATAGGCACACTACCTCTCTTGAAAGCTAGACATTTGCAAGCAAGTTACCAATCACTACCCCAAGGTCTCTCGGGTGTCAGGTCATAACGTGCATGTAATTTCTCAGTTGTTTCAAATATGATTTTTCTGGTAATCATAGGGCGGACTTACAAAGTTAGGCTGGATGGAAGTGGGATTCACAAAATGGAGTTCCTCAAAGTGGGAAGTTAATGTGCAATTTGCTGTAGGTTCAAACAGTAGTCTTGAACTCCTATTTTATCTTGAGATTTGGCATTACAATGTGCAATGAACCTTAGCATCTAGGTTACTTATTTTTTTAAAAAGGAAAAAGGCAGGGAAGAGAAGAGGTTCCTAGATTTGAAACTAGTAGTGAATAATGATCATGGAGGGTTCTACTATGGACAGACTTCCCAAAACATAATTTCACTTAACCAGATTGACTCACAATATCATGAAACTTGTGCAAGCTTCTAAGGACTGCAAATATTCAACCATTCATTCACCATAAACATGCATGAACAAAGGATAGAAGTTTTGAGCAACTTTTAGTTTATGTCCAGACTAACTTTACACAGTTATCTACCATTATTAAACAACAAAAAGTATGGACAAGAAAGAAATCAACACAACAAAATGCTACACAATCATTGAACAACATTTACTAATCTACCAAAGCAAACTAAAACATGCAAAATAGCAAAGTAAATCTTTCTAAATTAGCTAACTACATGGGAGATGAACCATGTAACATGCAATAGAAACCCAAGAATTCACCAAAGTCAATGAACTTCTATTAAAATTTCTCCAACATGCCTTTACAACAACTCAACTTTCTCTTGAAAATGAGAGGAGACCCCATATTTATAGTGTTCCAAAAGAAAAATGAATGGCCAAGATTGATTTGCATTGTGTGGCCAAGATTCACTACAAACTAGGGTTTCACCTACCCCCAATTATATTACAATTTAAAATACATTCCTTGTATTTTTCCCTATTTCATCCTTTTGTGGCAGCACTATAGCAAATTTGTCCTTTTGTTGATTGCCCTTTACTGCAGTTACATAGTGAGGAACTCATCATCAATGATTGGATTTCCCTCATTCTTTTTCGCGGTGGAATATTCTACGAACTTGCCCATTAGAATCTGAAGCTTATCCTTCTACACAATATTTGATTGAAGGATTTGAAAATGCAGCTTCTTTGATCTTCCAACCATCTCTTCTCCATGCTTGGTACATTTTGGAGTGGCTTCCACCATTTGTTCTGATCAAGCAAATGCTCTAGCAACAAAATCCATGAAGAGTAGAGACACATCATCCATTGTACCCTCCTCCATCTTCTTATGGAAATATTCTTTAACCTTGTCTACATCCAACTCCTTGGCAGACATATCTCTGTTAGTCATTAATTGGATATAGCCTTCACTGTCTGCCCAATGTTCTTTAGCACACTCAAGGTCAAGCTCGGCTTCATGCAACACCTTTTCTAATACCTCATTCTGATGAACAAGTTTCATCTTCCACGTTTTGACCAGCCACTGATCATCTTTGATTATTCCAAATTCCTCTTCCTAGGCTCTTTCTAGCATTCTGAGGATGACCTCAACCTTTGGATTGGTGATCCTGTAAAATTCTGTGAAGCAAAGGCACACTGTTTCCATATCTTCTAATTGCTTTTGTATGAGCCTGAACCTATTGGTCAGTTTGACAGCATGCCCTATGCCCATATCACCATTATAAATCACCCATCGGAGCCATTCTTCAATGGCCTTTTTCCACTTTTTCCTCTTCTCTAGCTTGTTAATGTGGTCTTTGGATAGCAATAGCGGCAATGTTGAGGACGTGGTGGGAAGCTCTTCACCTGATGACCATTGTTTGATATATGTTGTTAAGTCAACCACTTGTGCCTTTAACTCTTCTTTGGAAGTCTTATCTTTGTGCATTTGGTGCAAAATGGTGGCAACAAACCCGTGGAGATGGTCAATTTTATGCTCCCTTGTGGCTGTTCCAAGATCCAGCATGGAAATATTATAGCTCACTCCCTCTTCTCATACTACCAAAGTAGCTATTTGTACGGATCTGGACCTGGATGCGTCCATTATCAAATGAGATATGATTTTAGGCTTATTTTCTTTCCTTGTGTTGACTTGGGCTCGAACCAAGATGGCCTCCAGCCTTGCCTTTGGGTCCCTTGGAGTAGGAGTCTTCTTTTCCAACTATTTTTCAAGCCGCTCAGGTATCTGGGATTCTCCCTTTGGTGATTCACGGTCCTTCTCTTCTTCATGGGAATGTTCAATCTCATTACCTTACCACTAGGGGTCTCTCATTTGGTCCCTTCCCCTTCTTCATCTAAATCATGAATGAACACAATTTCCCTTCATGGAGACTTGGTAGCTACATGCTTGTTAGGGCTATCCTCCCTTTCATCACTTTTCCGCTCTTCTTCTTCATACCTGTGCTCATCAGGTTGTTCCATTTCTAGGCCCTTATGATTTTTGACTTCCTCTTCAAGCTGATCTTCTTCTTTCTTTTCCTCTTCCTTGTGCTAATGAGGTACTTCTTCCTATTCTTTATCTTCTTTCTCCTCTTTTCGTTCTTGCTCTCCCGAGAGAGGCATTTCTTCATCATGCTTGGGGCTCTCGTCATGCTCCCCAATTGGAGGTTCATTATCTTCCTCAATTTTATCACTTGATTCTTTTTCTTCCTCAGAGGGTAACCTTTTTGCTTCCTCTCCAACCTCCTTCAATTTTTGGGCCAGCTCCTCCTCGAGGTCTGCATCAAAGGTCTCCACTATATATTTAGCTCTAGGATCTTCTTCATCACTTTTAGAGGACTCCATCTCTTCACCCTCACACACCACCTTATCAATTGGAAGGCATTGGAACTTAGGATTCTCATGGTAGTCATCAACTTCCTCTTCTAATTATTTCATTATTTCCTTTTCTTTCCTTTCTAACTCCTTAGATATTTGCATTGTAGCCTTCATCTCTAGTGGTTTAGTTGGAGGAGTGGAGGCAGGAATATTGGCAAGGATCTATGCCAAGGAATCCTATATAGTTGGGTTAGTCAGTACCTCAGTCAGCTTAGTAGGAGCATTTTTCATGTGTCGGGAGAAGGCATCAGAAAGTGAGAGTGTTGGCATTGGCATTGTGGTTGTTGTTATTGGAAGAGAAGTGGTCAGAGACATGGAGGTGGAAGAAAGCAAGGATGTGGTGCTGGAAGAATAATCAATTACCATAACCTGCACCACAGGTGGAGTAGAAGCAAGGTGGATAGAGATATCCACCACAAGTGGGGAGGTGGCAACCATTTCCTGAGGTAGGTAACAGGGCAGTAGTAGTAGCAACATTAGTTGAATTAGTGGAGGCAATAGGTAGATATTTTGGTTGCTTAGCCTCCATTTCTTCCCCTTCGTGAAGTGGGTCCTCTTGAATGGTGTCAAGACCTACCGAGGTCTTTGATCTCTTGGAGGATTCACCCTCTAAAGCTTTCCTTGTGTACACTTGGGCCTTGGACTGCTTCCCTACTATCTCTTTTCTTTTCCTTGATTTGGTAACCAGAGGAGATTGGGAAGCCTCTTCTATCGGGGTGGCAGTTGTCTGACTATTAGTTTCACTTTCATGTTCTTCCTTAAGCTCCCCATAGGTTAGAGTTACTCCTTGTTGCTTCAATTAGGCAACTTTCTTGTCAATCCATTCCCTCATTCTAGCTTAAATGGGTTTTATGAGAATGTTAAGGTCATCAACTTCTAGCTTGTCCCAATCGATTAGAGGCAATGACAGGCTACCAACTGCATTGTATTGAGGATCAATTACTGTATCCTCTTCTTCCTCCACTTGGTCTGGCATTGGGAACAACTTGACTCTCTTCAAAAAGTATGTGGTCATCCACATATAGTTCCTCATCCACACTTCTTTTTCATCTTTACAGTTGGCCCAAAAGTATTCTACATGATGTACATGGGTGTGTTCAGGCTTGATTGATCTCTTCAGATTGTCGTATGGGTCCATCCATTGTCTAGCAGTGTGGAATTGCAAGTGGTATTCCACCATCTCCTTACCAAATTGATCTACACATTGGTAAGTATGGAGCTTATGCATCCCTTGCCTGAAGGAGAGGGGATAAAGAATCCCTACTTTATGTTTGCTACTCAAGAGATTATGCACACACTGCAGCTACCGAGAAACTTCTAATAATATGATTTGATCATTGGGGTACCAGGGAAGCTTGTAAGGTTTCTCCGCGAAACCCTCTGCTCGAATGTAAGTGAACCTTGGATATTGAATGAATAAGAAGGAAAATTGTTGGAGGAAGGCATTGGCAGTATGTGATACTCTTCTCTCAAAGTCACCCCCTAGCAACCTAATGATGTAGCCTATGAAGGCATCATTAACTCTGTAGCAATCCCTCTTAAAGTTCCTAAATTGTAATTGAGGATACCTATCATAGACCTTCAGCTCCCTTCCCGAATCTATATCCAGAACCCTAAATAGACCTCTATATTGTGTTTTATCAGCCAACAAGTATACAAGGTAGGAGGTCATATAGAATCTAGAGGTTTTCTCCATGGCCACAAATTGCACATGCAGGAAATTGCTAATAATTCCAGCCCAATAAAACTTGACCTTACCTCTTAGGATTTCCTCCACAAAGTAGAACATCCACTCTTGGAAATAAACTATAGTGGGGAGGCCCATGACCCTGCTCAATAAGGTCAACATATCATTGTAGTCTTCATAGAAATCATTGTGGAATAATTCCTAGGGCACTTTAGTAGCACTACCCCTCTTCTCTTTTAGCTAGTATTGATTGATGATTCTCTTGCACCTGAGGGGATCTGAATCCCATGTCTCCTTGGCATCTTTTATAGTGGCTTCTTCCATTTCTCCATAGGTAGGGATGTGAAAGACTTTCCCTGTTGAATTGGCTAATAGATTAGCCATTATGTTTCCATCTCTGTCCACTATAGTTCTTGTTTCCTCTTGGTAGGCCTCTCTACAATTCATTACTAATTCAGGCGCAATAAGTGCGGGAGGGAAGCCCACAGCTTTGGAAAATCCGCTACTTCTAATTTTTTGAACATTTTTTGTAGTGGGATTGATTTAGACTCTTTGCTTGAACTCATCTATATTGATCTATC
>VDFB02393188.1:0-24185 GCA_007258455.2 Sequoia sempervirens | reverse complement strand
GCTCATAACTTTTTGCCACGATCTCCATTTTTTGCCTCGTTTGAAGCGTCGGAAAGGTATTAAGGAGCTCTATCTTTCTGTCCATGCATTTTTTCTATATCTATCCTAGGTTTATCAGTTAGTCCAGATTTGGTCCGATGGGTTGTTTGGCGATTACTTGGATGTTTTGGCAGTTGGGAGAGTGCATCTTGCATCTTTGCACTTCGTTTACAGTAATATATCATTTAATAATCACTTGTTGCATCATAGATTCCAGAGTTGTTCCAGTTTGGAGTTTTCCAGTGTTCCGTGGCATCGAGGTTTCTGTTGCTTTAATCATGATTCCTTGAGTCAATCAGTGACTCTCATCCGGTTTCAGTAGTATACAGAAGAATATTTACTTGCTTGCCTATATCAAGTTCCAGTGTTACTCTACAGAGTTCTTCCAGTGCTTCTTTGCAGCATGTAATCTCATTGTAGGGGGGGTTTTGTCCCACTGGGTTTTTCCTTCTCTACTCCTTTTTTGTGTTGTATTGGGTTTCTTGCACATCACTTTGTGCCATATTTTGTACTTGCACTGTATTATAAAGTGCCATGGGGGGTTGTGTAGTGCCTTTGTTTTGCCATCACACCTTTGTCCGGTGAGTGTCCCTCCACGACAACAGTGAATCCAGATGATTCCAGTCTCATGTATGTGTGCTTTATTTTGCACACCACTTTTTCAGTTGCAGGTGCTTTCTTGTGCACTTTCAGATGTTCTTGGTTCCTTTTCCTGCACTCCATTATTGCATTTGTAAATGGGTACCTGATCAGGCCTCGTTGCCGGAACCCATCTTTGCTTTCATTTTTTGGGTTCATTTTGGGCCCAAACGAACCTCACCGTTGGATTCGCAGTGCCCAAAAACCCCTATTTTCATATAAAGCACGACCGATTCAGCCACAATTGATCTGGGAAGCAAAAAAAATTTGGCCCCAAGGCCGTACGGCCTCAGGGCACGATTTACGAGGTCAAAAAAAATTCAAAAATTTTTCAAAAAAAATCAAAAAAACAAGTTTTTTGATTTAATTGTTTGTGCGGCCAATGTTATTTTTGGGCACCGCCCGCCAGCCACCAAGCGGCCACCAGGCGGCCGCCCGCTAGCCGCTCAGGCCAGCGGAACCACCCAGCGGCCGCCGGAGGGCCGCTCGGCCAGCAGTGCCGCCGACCCGGAGGCCGGCCACCGGCCCACCACCGGTCGTCCACCACAACCCCGCCAGAGCTCCGCCAAACGCCAGCTCACCGCCAGTGCTCCGCCACAACGCCGCCGACGCGCTGCTCCACCCAGCCCCTGGTCGCCCAGCGGACCATGAGCCTTTTTTTTCAGCCCCTGAGGGCCAGGAGGGCCAAACTGGACTTTTTCGGAGCAGTTTTGGTAAATCGGGTATAACTCGGGCATTTTAGCTCGGATTTTCGAATGGAAATAGGCGTTGGAAAGCTGGTTCCGAGCCCGATCTAATTGATGGAGGATATTTTTTCTGATTTTTCCGTTTTGCAGTCTTTTTTGCCAGTAAAAGTCAGAACTTATGTTTTTCACTCCTGAGGGCGTATCTTTTGCGTCCGAACTCCATTTTTCGCAAACGAATAGGCGTTGGAAAGGTGTTTCTGTGCTCTTTCCAGATCTGCAATTTATTTTTCCAGAATATTCCCCAGGTACTTTTTATTCAGTTTTTTGTGTTTTCACACATCTGTCAATTACTTGGACATTTTGGCACCTGGAAATGATATGTTTGCGTGGGATGGCTCTATTTGATCTGATTTATCAGTATTGAGGTCAGTTAGTCTCAGATTTGTTAATTTGAAGAGTTATCATGGGTTTTTCTACTCACCCTTCAGTTGTATTTCTGGAACGGGGTAATTATGAGTCATGGGCAAAGGGTATACTTACACATTGTAGGTGGCTAAATTTGTTGCCTTATTTGTATGATCTCATACCTGAACCAGCAACTTCAGAGGGAAAACTAGCTTGGGATATCATTAGAAATCACATAGTAGGAGTTATTTTGTCTAGTGTTGATTTTGACATTGTGTGGGCTATATCGGGCATTGATTGTCCTCACTCACTTTGGACACGTCTTTGGGAGATCTATGGAGACCCTAGTCTTTCTCCATTCCCAGAGGATCCTGCTTCAGATTGTCTTGTACCCATTGGTTGGAGAGAGAACACACCTTTTGATCATGATACTTTAAAGGAACTTCAGTATTTAGACACCCTTCTATATTTCGATGAATCAAAGGATTGTCTCATAGTTCCTACTCTTCAGACTGAGATTATACATGTATCAACATCATCTCTTGTTGTTCCTGATCAGTTTGATATTGCCTCTTCTTTGGCTCCTATTGATTCAGCTAAGCAGGACATCATACATCTTTCAGACATGGCTACTTGGGATTCTTATCTTGCAGGCATTTCATCTTTGTTTGTAGAGTCCTATATTGTAGATATGGAGGATTACTTTGAGGATTTTCAGCTCCTCTTTGTTGACAGCCATATTCCAGCTGTTAGCCCACCATCATTTGTGCATTCAGAGGTTGCAGTTTTTGAGTCTTCAGTTCAGTTTGGATTTGACATCTTTTGTTTCGGTTCAGACAGAGAGATTCTTCAGCATCCTATTATGGCACACATCTTGAGATGATTGATTCTTCTCTCTTCATTTCTTTCATCTCGCCTTTTGATCCATTTCTTCCCAAGGGGAGGGAATAATATTATATGCCGGCTTCAGGATCTCTTTCCTGGATTCTACCTCAGTGCATCCATATGTGCTTACTGTGAGTTTCTTCATTGTGGGCCTTCTAGTCTCTTTCTTTTCTCTTATGGAGACCATTGTACATGTACTTATATGATAGAAGCTTGTCTATGGGGGTATCATGTTATCCACCTCCTATCCTTCTTTTCTTAGTGCATTGCATGCTTTCATCTCTTTTTGGAGTAGAGTTTTTCCCATGAGGTTTTCTCTATTTCTCCACTTTACAGAGATTTGGTTGTAATTGGGTACCTAATCAGGCCTTGTTGCCGGGACCCAAGTTTACTTTCTTGCATTGTAGTTACCTTTGCTTTCTTGCATATGTTTGTAGCTGCACTTTTGCTCATCTTAAGGGGGGTGTTAGAGTAAAGGTTTTAATTTAATCATGTTGATTAAATTACCTTTATTCCTCTTAAGATTTCACTTTAGTTTGCATTTTGTGACATTTAATAATTATATTAATTATTAAATGTCTACCTATTAGGGTTTCTTTTAGGGTTGCACAATATCCTTTTATAAGGATTCATCATTGTATTTTTACCTCTCTCTTGGATGAATACATTTTTCAGCTTTCAGAGCACCCTTGCTTGTTTGTCTCCATCTCTTCTTTCTGTGACAGGGTATTTGCATGCAGGTGATCTTCGGGGTCTGTGAAGTTGGCTTTCTCAACTTCTACATTTTCCATCGACTACTCTTCTTTGAATCTGTTGTTAACAGGTTAACGAAATAAGGGACACAAAACATAGTTTACGCTAGAGTTAAATTAAATCTCAACAAGGATAAGACTTCAGATCTCCCAATTTAAAGTGCACTCCAATGTCCAATTAAGACATACTATTCAAGAAAAATTACTAAAAAGATTCTCAAAAGGCTGCATGCAAGTCGATCATGGCTTATGACAAGGAGAAAACGCAGTAAACAAGCGGTTCAAAGAAAGTAAAAGATAATCTTCTAACTGCGTACGCGCTATGCAAGGATAATAACCCTCAAGATATCTAGATATTATTGCTTCTCTAAAAGAGACGCCTAAAAGGACTACATTTAAACATAATTTTATGTGCATGCATCGATTAATAACTATTCTATAGGTCTACAGCTATCATAAAAGCCAAAAACAATAACATCCAAAGTATCGACCTTAATGAAATATCTATAGCAAATTTCAAATAGATTTTAGAGGCTAAGGAGGCGTAATTCATACATCTCACTTAGTAAACCATAATAAATCAAAACAGACTTCTTAACACATCTAAATATATGCTCTCAAATGGCAGCCCAGTGAGTTTTCAGTGTCGTACCAATCTGTAACAGAGGGCAATTAAAGAAAACAGCACCGGCTTAATAAAAAATAGTTTGTCAGGTAAAGGATCAAAAATACATTAAGTAATTATATATGTTAATGGTTTGTTTAAACCTGCACAACATGTATGTAGATGGGTGATCTGGTCAAACTCACACATAACAATATCCTCAGCATCTTTCAAGAAAACAAAGACTCTCAAGAAAACTCGCAGCAAACAAGGAAAGAAGTGTTCCAAGCATGGAAGGATAGAGAGTGCGCATAGTTTAGGAATTAAACAACCAATTACCAGCAAAAAAAATTGGCGACAATAACAGAGATATATTTACAAGCACCACTTATGGGTATCTCCAAAAATGAACAAATATTACCAAGATAACAGCTAAGTAGAAATCTAAACAAATAAAATAGTGTTCACCAAGTTTCAGCATGCGCTACGGAAACAATTAAACCCCAAAAAAGTTAAAGATCAGAAAAATTAGGGGGCAACATACGAGGTTAGCGCTGGCAATACCACATAATTTTTAAGATAGAAAATAGAGAAACTACAAAAGATTGTTCAGAGAATTCTCTAATTATATATTTCCAGACTTCAAGATATCAAAAGAATTTCTTAAACTAATAGATACTTCAGATTTGAAATTAAGAATGGTTCATATAAACTATAATACATATAGTAAATTGTAGATTGTAATTTTATTTCCCTGAATTTCCTTTATCATTGTTTTGCTTGCTTTTTTCTAATTTTGTAAACTCTTCCTAATTGTTTCACTAAAGCTTGTGCAGGTTTGACTATATGAATCTATTCCACAACAAGAGTAACATTTTTCCAGAGCATAAAATTTTTAAACAAATCTTTCAAGAAACTACCAAATAAGAATATGCTTAACAATGAATAAAAACTTGATTTATAATCCAATGAAGATTAAAGCCTGAATTCTGGAAGCTTTCAATTGTTTAAATCCTTTTGAAAACACAATTCCTTCATAAACCACTACCTGCAAAACTTTGTAACTCGAAACAAAGAGAAGAAGCTATTTTTCTAAAACTGTTGTGGAAAATTCTTCCAAAATTTTGTCATGAATGAAATTGCACACACAAAATATTTTTATGCATTTTTAATTAACTCAAATTCATATGGCTTAACTGATTGTTAATCATGCATTCAAAATTGATCAATCAGTTCTAACTTAACCATTTTACTTAAGATCACATTTTCAACTCCAATCCCAAATTCTATAACATGTTGAAAACAACCTCTTTTAAAATATCTACTTTTCACATAAATCTTGTTTGCACAATTAATTCAACAATTGCATTTAATTAAATACCTTTTCACAAAATTAACATTCACTTTTTAAATAAATAACTTGTTTAATTTAATTTAATAAATCAAACCATAATATAAACATTTTAATCTAATATTTAAACAAAATTTACATTAAATCAAATATGTTAATTAAATAACCATTTAACTAAAATAATTAATTCCCAAACAATACAGCACAAACAAGATTGACACGATAGGACTAGACAACAAAACAACAATGGGTGACAAACAAATACTCGTTCAATGAAGAAGGATGACTAATGATAGACTTGACACTATCTCTGAAACCATATATTTTCCATTGGGTTAGGGCATGCTCAGACCCGACAAGCAGGTGGAGCTGATACCCGATACCTGCAACTACATAAAACAACACTGTTAAACATATCATCATATATCGGCAAACACACCGTGAAGAAGAGTCGCAGCGTAGCAGGGTACTCACGAGTGAGTAGTGCTACACTGTCTTCTTCACCAAGACTGACAAGCATCATTATATCATAAACAACCATTTCATCATGATAATCTGAATAGAAACTCAGTAACAACATAAACTATAACACACATGTGTCTATCATATGTCATCATACGAAATAATCAGATGATCACGATGTCAAGTGTATTATCAACACAATATAAAATCCACATAATGACAGAGTCATAACTAAAAATAAATATCATAGTATCAAAAGCAACTAAAGAAACTATCAACTAAACAAAAACAAACTAAAACCAAGTGTCACAACTTGAGGGACACTACAATGGAAATATTGAGAGGAATTGTTGCTAGATTAGAAGCAATCGAAATGGCCCAAAGGAGAGGTCGACCAGTTCATGATGTGAGTGATGAAGAGGTAAAAGTACAGGAAGAAAGGGAAAGAGAAGATCAACTTTGCCTGGATCAGGGAGAAGAGAGGTTCATAAGAGCCCTAACTAGAGCAAATAACAAACCACATTTCAATCCACCAGATTATAGAGGTAAGTTGGATTCGGATGAATTGCTTGATTGGATAACAAAGATGGAGAATTATTTTGATTTTGAAGGTACCACTAAAGATAAGAAGGTGAAATTTTCTTGTACAAAGTTGAAAGGACATGCATCCCTTTGGTGGGGACATTTACAAACAGATAGGAAAAGAAGAGGAAAGGAGAAGATAAGATCATGGGATTGGATGGTGAATAAGCTAAAGACAAAGTTTATGCCTGCAGATTATCAGATCAATTTGTTCCAGAAGTTGCAAAATTTGAAGCAAAAGGAGTCAAGTGTGACGGATTTTACCAAGGAGTTCTACAAGTTGAATATCAGATCCGGATATTTGAAGGATGAGATTGAGCAAGTAGCCAGATATGTGAATGGTTTGAGGTCATCTATACAGGATGAGATTAGTTTGATTAAGTTGTAGAGTGTGGAAGAGGCATATCAATGTGCCCTAGAAGTTGAATAAAAGACATGAGCAAAGACAGAGAGGAAGAGGTGGAAGATTTCAGAGAGGAAGAACTTTTACTAGAGGAGAAAGAGGATCTTTTGCATATCAAAATAAAGATAAGTAAGTCAGTAAGAATGATGATTCATACCGTAGAGGTGATGGAAACTCTTATCAGAGAGGAGGATATGATGGTTACCGAAATGAGGGTTACATAAAAGATGAAAGAGGACAGGAGAAAAGAGTATTCAAGGGAACTTGTTTTAAGTGTGGTGGAGAAGGACATAGAGAATTTGAATGCAATCAAGGAGAGATAAGTAGAAAGACAAAGAACAATAGAAGAACAACCTTTGTTGAGGAGGATCATGTTGGATCAACTAACAAACCATAAGATGGAGATTTTTGGTGAATAGAAGAGTATTGTGTCAAAGTGAGATGGAGCAGGAACCGTTGCAGAGAAAGAATTTGTTTCGAACCAGGTGTAAGGTAGCTAGTAAATGTTGCAAAGTGATTGTTGATAGTGGAAGCTCAGAGAACCTAGTTTTTGAAGAAATGGTGACCAAATTGAAGCTAGAAATATTGAAACACCTGAATCCCTATTAGATAGCATGGATTCAAGATCAGCATAAGATACTAGTAAGTGAACAATGTTTGGTGAAATTGAAGATAGGTAATTATCATGATGAGGTTTTGTGTGATATCATGCCTATGGATGTATGCCATGTTTTTTTGGTAAGGCCTTGACAGTATGATAGCTAGGCTATTCATGATGGAAAGAAGAATACATATACTATTGTTGCTAATAGGATGAAGCAGACTTTGTTGCCATTGGAGGATGTTCCTAGAGTTTAGGTTTGTATGAGTGCTATAATTTGTTTGGTTGATGGAAGGATATTTTTGGATGGATTGAGACATGAGAACATGTGCTATGCCTTGGTTCCTAAGAAGGATGGAGACTTGAAGCATGTAGAATAACAACTAGAGGAGATAAAGGAGATGCTGACAGAATATGAAGAGATCATTTCAGATAATGTACCTGATGGATTGCCACCTATGAGGAGTATTAGTCATTGCATTGATTTGATTCTTGGAGCTAGTTTTCCTAATAAAGTAGCACACCGGATGACACTAACAGAGAATGAAGAGTTGAATAGACAAGTGCAAGAGTTGTTGAAAATGGTTTGATCAAAGAAATCTTAAGTCCTTGTGCAGTACCTGTTGTGCTAGCACCTAAGAAGGATGGAGAATGGAGGATGTGTACAGACTCTAGAGCCATAAACAAAATCACAGTGAAGTATAAATTTCCTTTGCCCTAGATGGATGACATTATGGATTATTTGAGTGGAGCTAAATACTTTACAAAGATAGATTTGAAGAGTGGATATCATCATATTAGAATCAGAGAAGGGGATGAGTGGAAAACAACATTCAAGACAAATGAAGGATTGTATGAGTGGTTGGTGATGCCTTTTGGACTAACAAATGGATCAAGTACTTTCATGAGGCTGATGAATAAGGTATTGAAGAAATTCTTGGGTAAGTTTGTCATTGTTTACTTGGATGACATCTTGATTTTCAATAAGACTAGAGAAGAACATTTGTTGCATACAAGACAAGTTTTGCAGAGGTTGAGAGAAGAGTGGTTGTTGATAAACATTAAGAAGTGCAGTTTCATGAAGGAAGAATTGGTATATCTGGGATTTGTGATATCTGTGGATGGATTGAAGATGGATCCTGAGAAGGTAAGAGAAATTGTAGAATGTCCTACACCGAAAAGCATTGGAGAGGTAAGATCATTTCATGGATTGGCTAGTTTCTATCGAAATTTCATTAGGAATTTCAGTTCTATTTGTAGTCCTATGATAGAAACAATGAGAGGAGATAAGAAGGATTTTAGGTGGACATCTGGAGTAGACTAAAGTTTTGAGTTGTTGAAACAGAAGGTGACTGAGCAGCCTGTGTTGGATTTACCATACTTTAACAAGGTATTTCAGGTAGATTGTTATGCAAGTGGAAATGCAATTGGAGCAGTATTAAGTCAAGAAGGAAGAATGATAGCTTATTTTTGTGAGAAATTGAATGGTACTAGGAGAAGGTATTCAGTATATGACCAGGATTTTTATGCCATAGTTCAAGCCTTGAAGAAGTGGAGACATTACTTGTTTCCTAAGGATTTTGTGTTGTACATAGATCATCAGGATTTGCAATATTTAAACAGTTATGAGATGGGTAGAATTCTTGCAGAGTTATACTTTTGTTTTGAAACATAGGAGTGGAAATTCAAATAGATTTGTTGATGCCTTGAGTAGGAGAAGGAATTTACTGATAGAGATGAGAGTGGAGGTATTAGGCTTTGATGAATTGAAGAACTTGTATGAGAAAGACCCAAATTTTGCAGAACCTTGGAGAGCTTGTAAAGAACTAATTTCAGAGGATAGGAGTTAGTGGTTGGATTATTTCATTCAGGAGGATATTTTGTTCATAGGAAATCAATTGTGTATACCCTGGAGTTCAATGAGGGATAACTTGGTGAAAGAAAAACATAGTGGAGGATTGGCAAGACACTTTGGAATTGATAAGACAGTAGCATTGGTAAGTGAAAATTACTTTTGGCCACAGATTCATAAGGATGTTAAGAAATTTGTGCAGAGTTGCAGATTTTGTCAAGTCACAAAGGGCAGTAGTCGGGATGTTGGATTGTATAAGCCTTTCACAGTTCTCGAGAGACTTTGGGAGGATATCATCATGGATTTCATACTTGGTTTTCCGAAGACACAAAGAGGTAATGATTCTATATTTGTGGTGGTGGACAGATTTTCTAAAATGGTACATTTCATACCTTGTAAGAAGACAACAGATGCAGTACATGTAGTAGAGTTGTTTTTCAAGGAAGTGGTTAGATTGGATGGATTACCTAGGAGTATTGTTTCAAACTGAGATACAAATTTTGTTGGTTACTTTTGGAGGACACTTTGGAAGAAGTTAACTATAGATTTGAAGTTTAGTTCTACTTTTCACCCACAGACTAATGGACAGACAAAGGTAGTAAATAGGATTTTTGGAAATTTGTTGAGATGCTTGGTTGGAAAGAAGACCAAAATTTGGGATTTAGTCCTTGCACAAGTCGAGTTTGCTTACAATAATTCAATGAATAGGAGTACTGAAAAGACACCTTTTGAGATTGTTACTGGAGTTCATCCTAGAGGTATATCAGAGTGTAGAGACATCAGTATGGAAGATAAAAGGAGTGCAGAAGCAGAGGAATTTTCAAAACATATGAAGAAAGTGCATACTCAAGTGAAGGAGCAATTGGAAGATATGAACCAGAAGTATAAGGAGAAAGCGGATGAAAAGATGAGACATAAGAAGTTCGAAGTTGGAGATGAAGTGATGGTGTATTTGAGGAAGGAAATATTTCCAGTTGGCACATACAATAAGCTCAAGATGAGGAAGTTTGGACCCTGTAAGATTTTGAAGAATTTGATTCAAGAAATGCATATGAATTAGAGTTACCAGATGGAATGGGTATATCACCTATATTCAACATTGCAGATCTACATCAGTACCATGAAGCAGAATTCAGTGAAGGTAGTAAAGAAAAATTGGGGAATTAGTTTCCTAAACAACAATCAGATGAGATTGACGAGATTTTGGATATTAGAGATGGGAGGAAAATTGGTGGAAGACAGTACAAACAATATCTTGTGAAGTGGAAAGGCAGAATAGTGGAGGATTCTTCTTGGATTTCTCAGGCTGAGGTAGACCGTATTGGTTTTCCTTTGGCCCCAGCAAAGTGAGGGACTCACTTTTCAAACAACCCCGAATGTCTGATGCAAGAGCATCCTTGGTTCTTGGCAATCTTGCATCAACTAAAAATATTTTCTTTCAGTTTTTATTCTTTTTTAGTTCTTGTTCAATTCAAGTTGGTGGATTCTTCATATTTTCTCACCAGACCCTATGGACCTATGTTTACATCATGGATATGTTCATTTTCCTTATTCCAAGATTTGAGCACGATTGGATCTTTTTCTGGCAAGTTATCGCTTCTGAATTTTGTGGCAATTTCTTGAACCAACACCAGAATAATTTTCAAGTCTAATAGCTAGTTTGATCACTCAAGGATCTTTCTCATAACTTGTGAATCCTTATGGTGTGTTTCAAATTGTTCCATGGAGTGTCCCCGACCTTACTTTTAGGTTCACACTTCATCCTATGCACCTGTTGAGGAGAAATTCAAATTTGAGGCCGACCTCTTTCATGCGCACGTTACATTTTCTTTCATTGGAGATTGTGATGATCTTTGGTCGACGTGAAAGATTCTAGATCTGTAGATATGATATAAAGCTTGTAATAGATCATTAGAATAGGGAGAAGTTTATTTAAGTAGATTAATGTGGATTTGATATGTAATATTTTCTCTCATGTTAAGGAGCATATAGGAATATTGTATTTGAGCATGTTGTATCAGGCCTATGAGCCAAATTTGTAAGCCTAGATGTTGTTGGCCAATTGTAATTGAGATTTATGCTAATGATAATGTTTGAATCTGCATTTACCTCCATATTCTGTGTTGTTTCTATCATGTAACTCTTGCTGCACGATTTGGATTGTTCTCTTTGAGGACCCTCCTACCGTGGTTGCACCACTTTTGGGAGAGCCTTTGTGAAAATACCAGCAACCTGATCCCTAGTAAGCACATACTTTGAATTCACCTCATTCTTTTCAACTTTCTCTCTCAAGGAGTGATATCGGATTGAGATATACTTTTTTATTGAATGCATTGCCATATTCTTCAAAATATTGATTACACTTGTATTGTCACACATGATAGAAATAGGTTCATCATATGAAACTCTGATATCCTTCAATATTTTTTTCATCTGCAACACATGTGTACAGCAAGATACTATTGCAATGTATTTTTCTTCTATAGTAGATAATGGCATCGAATCATGCTTCTTACTTAGCCATTAAACCAACCTACTTCCAAGAAAGAAAGAATCACCGCTTGTACTTTTCATGTCATCTACACATCCAGCCCAATATGCATTTATATATTCACTCAAGGAGAATTGAATATCCTTATGATACCACAAACCATAATATGGAGTGCCCTTTAAATATTTGAATATCCTCTTCACTGCTACAACATGAGATTCTCTAGGATCTTTTTGAAATCTAGTCATAAGACAAACTAAATGCATGATATCTAGTTTAGAAGTAGTAAGGTATAATAGTCCACCAATCATTGATATATACTTACTCTTATTTTTCTAAGGAGATTCATCATTCTTGCTCAAATTTCTACCAATAAGCATAGGAGTACATACCAATTTAGATTCATCCATTCCAAACTTCTTCAACATTTTCTTAACATACTTTGATTATGAATATACTTTTCTTTGATTAATTGATATGCAAACCAAGGAAGAAATTCATCTCCCCACACATTGACATCTCAAATTCTTGATGTGTTTCCTCTACAAAACTTTTGCACATACCTTCATTTCTTTCAAACATTATGCCCTCAACATATACTACCACAATTAAGATTTGTTCACCTTCAACTTTGAAATATAAATTGCTATCTATAGTACCTTTTCTGAATCCTTGTTGCAACAAGTATTTATCTAACCTTGCATACCAAGCTCTAGGAACTTGCTTCATTCCATTCAATGCTTCAATTTAAAAACCATATTTGTATCTTCTCACAACTGAAAACCTTTTGGTTATTCAATGTATACCTCTTCTTCCAATTCACCATTCAAAAATGCAAACTTCACATCCATTTGATATACTTTGAAATCTTTGTGTGATGCAAAAGCTAAAAACATCCTAATATCTTCCATTCTTGCAATTAGAGCAAAATTTTCCTCAAAATATATACCTTCAACCTATGAGTAACCCTTGCCCACAAGTCTAGCCTTGTTCCTAACAACTTTTCCATCTTCATTCAACTTGTTCTAGAAAACCCACTTAGTACCAACTACATTCTTATTTTTTAGTCTTGTGACCAATTCCCAAGTCATATTCTTCTCTATCTATTCTAACTCTTCCTTCATTTCTTTGACCCAATTCTCATGTTTACATGCCTCACTCACTATTTTTGGTTCCACCTCATAAATTAAACATAAATTTACTTGTTCCTCTACCATAGTAGCTTTTCTTCTTGCTAGCACACCTTTTTCTCTTATCTCCAATGATTTGATCTTCTGAATGATTTTTCTTCACATAATTAGGAGTCTTAGGATTATTTTCTAGAGCTTCTTCCTCTTCAACTATCAACTCTTTTCCCTTATCTTCAGCCTTTTCTTCTTTACTGAAAGTGGATTCATCATATTCATATCCTTCTATTAGTACCAAACTTTGATGTGGTTCTTCATCCACTTTGACACTTGTACTCTCAACAATATTCTTCAATATTTTGTTATAGCACTGATAGGCCTTGCTTCTTGTAGATTATCCAGGAAAAATCCTTCATCGTATCTTGGATCAAACTTTCCTAAGTTTTCTTTATCTCTTTTGATATAATATTTGCTTCTAAAAAATATAAAATATTTCATAGTAGGAGGTTTACTGTACCATAACTCATAGGGAGTCTTTGAATTGTTCGCTCTTGCTTGAATTCTATTAATAATATAGATTGTAGTATGAATTTCTTCTCTCCAATAGACATTTAGAAGATTAGCTTCCTTCATCATTTTCCTAGCTACTTCTTGAACTGTTCTATTTTTCCTTTACACAACTCCATTCTGTTGAGGAGTTCTATGGGCTAATAAATGCCTTCTTATTCTATGATCTTCACAAAAATTGTTAAACTCATTTGAAGTAAAATCACCACCTCTATCAAATCTCAAACATTTGATTTTCAGATTCATTTCATTCTCAACCATAGCCTTAAATGCTTTAAACTTATCTAGAGCTTCTTATTTTTCTTTGAGAAATGTAAACCAATCCATTCTAGAATAATCCTTGATTAATAACATGAAATACCTATCACCACATGAGCTTCTAATTTTGGTAGGTACACATAGATCTGTATGCACTAACTCCAAGGGACTTGTGGTAGAGTATTCTATTGTCTTGAATCTTTTCCTTGTTTGCTTTCCAACTTGGCATTCCTCACAGATTGCATTAATAGGCTTTGTAATCTTTGGTCAATCTCTCATAGCCTCAATAGAACTGATCTTCACTAGGCTATCAAAATTAATGTGACCCATTCTTCTATGCCATAGCCAACTTTCATTAGTTTGAGACATAAAGAAAATTGCACCACTACCTTTGAGTTGATAGGTATTACCTTTTTTCCTTGTTCCAGAAACAACTAGACTACCAGAGCTTCATTTTTTGATTTCACAACCACCATTCTGAAATACAAGATTATATCCTCTACTACACATTTTTCCTACACTTAGAAGATTATGTCAAAGGCCCTTGACATAAAGAACATCATCTATTTTATGCTTTCCATCAAAACCAATTGAACCTTTTTCACATATCTTAGTAGATGTATCATCACCAAACTTAAAAAGATCACCATCACACTTTTCAAGCCTAAAAAACTTACTCTTATCACTTGTCATATGATTTGAGCATCCACTATCAATGATCTAGTAATTCTTCTCTTCTCTCACATGAAAAACAATCAACATAGTTCCATAAATGTTATGCCATGTTTTTGGAGCACTTTTCTTTTCACATCTTTCGAGATTAGTAGAATTAGTTCCAACATTTAAAGCCATGAACAAGCATTCATCACTTCCTTCATCTAGATAATCTAATTCTTCATCATTAGATACACCATTATCCTTTTCAACATAATAGTTTTTTTTGAAAAATTAACCCTTATGATCTTTTTGTTTGTCATTAGTAACTTTGATTGGACATTTAGATGCATAATGACCTATATTTCCACAATTGAAACATTTGAAAGGTAGCTTACCTTTTTATTTTCTAGTACCCTTTTTAAATATCCTCACAAATTTTGCTTCCACCTCATCAAGGTCATTTGGATCTAATCCATCATCCTTTTCCACTTTTTAGACTTTAAAAGTAGTTTCCTTGTTTGTAGCACCTTGGCCAAACTCTCTCATTTCAAAAGAAGTTAAAGCACCAAACATCTGATCTCTAGAATATTTATCCAAATTTTGAGCTTCCTCAATAGCAAAAACTTTAGAACTATAAGCTTTTGGTAGAGTTCTTAATACCTTTTTCATAACTTCACTTTCATCCAACTTTCCACCAAGACCATTGATGGCATTGGCAACTTTATCAACTCTAAGAATATAGGTAGTAATATCTTCATCTTCAGACATCCTTAGGGTTTCAAATTTGGCTTTGTATTTTTACATATTTTCTTATTTAACTTTTTCGTCTCCTTCATAGATACCTTCCAACTTTGTCCAAATCTCTTTAGCAGATTTTAGACTTATCACCTTTTTAAAAGTTTAGAATCAGAAAGACTACTTAGGATTGCTTTCCTTGCTTTCTCATTGGTTTTCATAATCCTTAATCTCATCATCACTTGTCATACCATTTAAAGGTATAGTATAACCTTTTTCAACAGACTACCAAACATCAAATCCAAGAGAAACCATAAAGGACTCCATCATAGCTTTGCAATAGGTAAAATGTGTTCCATCAAAAAAAGGAGTTTTGAAACTGTTCCTGTGCATCATCCAGATCTACCTCAAGGAGTTAAGCTTCTTCTTGGGAACCACAACTATAATACCAATTTTTAGATGCACTGGAAAAATGAGGGGGTGAATTGGTTGTATAATTCAAAACATTCAAACCTTCAAATATCTTTTCAAACCCTGATCAACCATTGAACCCTTAACATGCATTAACAAAATGTAAACATGTAAAGAAGTAATGCAAACACATCAAACAATAAGAACATCATATTTACATGGAAAACCCAAGAAGGGAAAAACCACAGTGAGGATTAGCTCACTAATATATGAATTGCAACACTGAATATAATAAGGCTCACTACCTAGAAAGATAAAAAAAGGCTCACTGCTAAAGGATTCACTGTCCAAAACAAAGAATAATAGAAGAAGGGGTGGCTCACTTCCAATTTTAACTGCTAACAATGCATCTCTTGTATACCAAAGGTACAGTTCCACTAAAGCACAAACAACTAATCAAACAGACTGAAATGTAGACATCTTCTATTCAGTACATCTAGAATTCATAGGCATCAAGGCTCGCACTCAAATAATCACACTTGATTACATTTGCATCTTTCGCATCACACACTTTGCACTTAATCCACACAACAATTCTCCTTGCATTTATAACCTCTGCAACCTAAAACATTCTCAATTAGGTTGGCGTAAAGGAAACATATATTCCCCAACCGCGCAACATCAAATAGGTTGGCACCAAACACTTCCATGGTGGAAAGAAGTGAAGGAAGGCCATTCCACTACTTAGTTGGGACCCAAATCTACACTGACATGCTTCTCAACACTTCCTCAAACAACAATTATCCTTCATAGTTAGTGCTAGCACACCAAGTCATCCAAACCTGCACTAACACTAACAAGTGACCACAAGCACGCCTCTCAAATTTTAGAAACATCTCACAGACCACACGGAAACATTCCAAAAAATCTCATAACATTCCACATCATCAAAATATTTTCCACAATTATTGCAACCACCTAAAACTCAAAAACACCTTCATTCTATGCAACTAGACATACTAGCATAAACATCCAACACACCATACAACTTTGTGGGACATCTCAGCACTTGAAACTTCAAGGGATGATAGATACAAATGGAATAATCATGTTCCCAAATCTGCAATACCAAAACCTTCACTGTAGAGAAATGTGAAGCAATCTCATTTCTCTTCGACACCCTATTTCACTAGAAAAACATACTATCAAACGCATCTTCCATTGTAGTACAATCCAAAACCTAAAAATTTGGATATGACACTTTTGAACACCTATGATCATCACATCCAAACCACATGAGCATATCTTCAATCATGAAGAAATGTGGAGAAAAACATTGAACACCACTCTGTCACACTGAACTCTCTTTTATTCAAATTTTCTCAAAAGCACTTGGAAACCAAGTGAACCAACTTCATCAGCAACATTACTAACATATTTGCAACAAATTTACAACATCTGCAACATGCAACACTTTCCAACTACAAAAATCTCCCCAAACACAAGTTAGGCCAACAACCTCAACAACTATACTAAATTTAATACCAATAATTCCAAGCACATCATCAATGCCAGTAGCATTCCAACACTCTCTTTATACAAGGGGTTGACATCAATGACAACACCCAAGCAACTCACAAACAACTCAAGCTTCCGACATCTCCAAACTTACAACATATGATTCATGGGTTTGGCAAATTTAAAGGGTGGTTTTCATGATAATATGCAGTTTTGGCATTTTTATGGTAGTTTGAAACTTTGACTATGTAGTTTTATCCTTTTTGTAGCTGTTTCTCTTAAAAATTCATGGTATTGAAAATTTTCTACATTTTTCAATAGAAACTCATAGCTTTTGGAATATTTTAAAGGCGGTTTCCAAGATTAAAGTCATGGTTTTTAACTGTATTTCATGGTTTTGTGAATTTTAGACCAAAAGTTCAAATAAAATAAAGTATAATTAAAACACTTATCATCAATTTAAACTCCCCCTTCACAAATATGTCTTCGTATTTTAAACTCCCCTGTAATTGAACCTAGGAAGATTTTTTAACAATATTAAAAAGAATTTGGGGCAAATTTTTGAAGTCTTCAAAATAGTTTTTTATTTAAAATAAATGGAAAAAAAATCAAACATAAATCAAATTCCCTTGCACACTTGGTGGATTTTATAAGAATATCAACCCATTTTTTATTGTCTTTGTGGATTTATTTGCCCCACCCTTGAAGCCTGCGAATTTAATAAAGCCCTCGACCCTGTATGGCAATCTACATGGTGTATATATAAATAAAAATACCTTAGTTACTATGCATCTCCCTAAGTGAAATCATAGAGGTTTCTAAATAATAATTTGATTTGAAATTTTTATGCACCCTTGTATATACAACCATGGTTGTGTATCTACTTGCAATGTATATTTTCTACAAAAGAGAAAAACTATATATACTTCCTTTCTATGTTTTTTTTTGTGTAGTATAGTGTTTGTATAGCATAGACTATACGTATTTTGTACAGAAGTATGGAATTTCATACTATGTACCTTCAACTAGTCCTGCAAGTACCTCAAAAAACTTTGTTTGCTAGATGTTAAGTGTTTTATGTCATATTTCATCTCTCAATCATCTTGATTGCAACAATACAATCTATTTTACCCTTGAAGACACTTGCAAAGAGTTGATACCTAAAACCCACTCAAAGTCTTGCACAAACAATTAGTGAGAAATCACCACAAAACACCAAGATGCAAAATAAAGTGAAATATGGGGCTACTCACCAGTGGAATCGCCAAAATGTAAGCTCTAATTTAGAAATTGAAATGGAACCAAATGCAATGCAAAAATACTCTATTCTAAACTATCACAAACCTCAGATAGAGCACACAAAAGAGAACTTCAACAAAACAAACATCAAAATTAACATAAGATATTACCATAATCTCCATTGTGTTTGATTTTCTCCTTGATGTATTGGAATGTGGATGCTCTCTTTGCTTGAATGATACCAAATTGATTGCATGTACCTAGCTTGAAATGATAATGGATGAGAATGAGGGATAAAATATTTAAATTTGTAGATTTTGAGAATGAGGAATGGATGGCCAAGATCTAAATGTGAGATCAAAGGTGGAGAATGGTTGAGAGGAATTTCCTAGGATCTAGGAGAGGATGGAGGGTGGAGATGAAGATAGTTAGAATGTGCATGGCTAGGATTAACTTACCATATTTTGTAATTAGTTGTGAGGATGAGGGAAAGTAGGGACATGTGCACCTAAAAGGGCTATAACTTTGGGATGTGTTGAGAGAATAAAGGAACCATAAGGACAAGTGTTCCTAGGTGCCCAATATTCTTAGAAAGTGTTGAGAGAATAATGGGAGCACAAGGACAAGTTTGCTTAGGTCCCCACTATTCTTAAAAAATGTTGAGAGGATAATGGATTAATTAATGAATAATAATATTTAATTACTTTAACCACATGGGTGGGGGGTGAGGTGGATAATAGGTGGAATATGTAATAAATTATTTATTTATTGTGATAAGATGAAAAAGGGTAGTTAATTAAATAATATGATTATTTAATTAAAGTATGAGACTTTAGGTGAAAGGGATATGTCCTATGTTAATTAGGACTAGGTGATGGGATGCAAGTTTAGGTGATGAAATTGATCAATTAGGGATTAGGTGATAAAATTAATTGATTAGGGATTATGTGATGAATAGTCCTAGGGAATATTTTAGGTGTCTACACCTTGAAAGTTAGATTCTATTCTAGTAAGTGGAGTAGTGGTGTTGGGACCCAAAATAATGGCTTTATTGTTAAAGATATATAAAAAATTGTGAGATTATCTTCAAAACCTTGGTAACTTGAAGAAGTTTGAAAATGTGCATTGTGTTTGGGTAATTTGATTGCTCTTCAACTCACACCAATAGAATGATATTATTGTAGGGGAGCATTTTAGAATTTGGTCTCCACTTGGTTTATAAAAAATTAATGACTTTGTTTGTATAGACTTCCAAAAAAATCCTTGATAGTTGTGCTTTATCCAAGGATTTCCTCATAGTATGAGGTGGAAACTACTATTTTGGATCAAAGTTTTTGTTTTCTACCTATCTTTTCCTATGATTCTATAAAAAAAAAATCCATTGTGGTAGAAATATAAAGATTCATGATTGTATTTTTTCCTCTTCCTTAGACAAGTTTTTTTGTGCAAGAAGATATTTTGGAAAAGGTATGCAATCTTATTTGAGAATGATGTATGTTTTATGATTATGAACCATCAGTTTAGGGGGGATTCAAAATATAATCATTCACTTTACTCATATTGGATTGATGGAACAATAATCTATGTTCATGAATATGATATCGATTATTATTGTGACACCTCATTTGAGTGCATGAGCATCCATGAATTTTATTTTCAAGATGATAAACCATTTATGCATTCTTTTTACCTATCTAAACAAGATATTTTTGAATTGGTGAGCCACATAATCATGTTTGAATTAGAAATTGAGAATTCCCATCATCATTTTCCATCTACGAGTACAAAAGAGGTTACAAAAATTGTGCTTGATGATGAATAGGAAGATTTTATTGTTGATGTCAATGAGATAGATGCTCATGTCTATGATCTTTTCTCCCTTACCCAAAATTTTGAGGGTCTTAGAAATAAGGATGGTGAACCCATTTCATAATTTTATAATAGGTTTTTTGCTACAATAAATAACCTTTTAGGGAAATGCAAACCTGATGAAAGTGTGTGCATAGACCTATAGTGTTAGACTTTTCATCCTAGTATAAACTTGCTTCCTCTAGAGTGCAAACCAATAGGTATGGTCGCTTTTATGTGAGTAAATGCTATCCAATTTTTAATTTTTATGGTTGTTCCATCTTATAATGTTGAATCAGATATTCTTACAACTCTTTTTTTTCAAACAAGTGAGTTTGATCATGTGGATGATGATATTGATGCAACACAAGATCAATTTGATGTAGTTATTTGCAAGGTAGATCTTGATGATAATGAAAAAACATATGATAATGATGTTGATAATGATAGTATTATTTGCATTTATTTAGAATTGGATGGGTTGATTCAAGGTCTTGAAAATGATGATAATGACTTATTTGGGGAACTCCCATTTTTTCCTATTGTTTGTGATCTTAATGTCATTAAGGTGAGTGAAGAACATGAAGATATGGATGATTTACCCACCTTTCTAGACCAAGGAGTTCTTGATTTATGTGAATTTTTAGAAATTAATTTGGAACAACAATCATATGACATGGCCCATATTGAGGTTTAATTTGAGCATAGCACACTCCAATTGGTGCTCAAGAAATTCATTTTCTTCATGCATATTTATATGTTCGTTGAGGAATGCATCATGCTCCCAAAGAGTTTGAATTTGAATATTTCCATATGGTTGAGGATGATGGTGGCTCTTATTATTTTTGGTCATTATTTCCACATCATTTTCATTTCCAATTCCAACATGATGCTATCAACATTGGTATCTTGCAAATGCATGTATGTAAAAAATATCATTTATTTTTGTGGGTGGGTGATCAATGCAACTTCAATTCAATGGGAATTGGTTCCTTCCACAAGATTTATTTTTACAAAGTTAAGTAGCTCCATCCATCTCTTATATAGTTTTCCTACACCATTTTAAATTTTGTGTCACAACCCTCTTTCATTGTCTATGTGTTGTCATGCTAATTGGCTACAATGTGTTTTCATGTACATATTCTGTTTAATTTTTGTATGTTAGTGTTCTGATACCATTCCATGTTTTTTTTGTTTTTTCTCCAGCCTAGAGATTTAGATTCTCAATGTGCCTTTTTGAGGCACATATCCCTAAATAGAGCCATTGTTGGGACTTAGATTTGTAGCTTTGTTTGTTTCTTGTCCCATTCAATTGGTTTCCCTTCCCCTTTTTGGCCCATCAATTTTAATCAATCTGAGACATCCTACATGGGCCCTTTAAGTGTCCAAGAGAAATAATTCCAAAAAATCTTGTCTAGAACCATTTCTAGTGTTTTTTGTGTTTGTCAAAGTTTCAAACTTTCATGTTTTCCCATCCCTTCATACCATTCCTTCCAATCCTATTGTACTGAGAGTCCACTCTTCATCTAGGTGTTTCTACATGTCAGAGTTTTTTTCATCCCATCATCCCCTATTGGAATTTTCATCCCAAGCATGCCTTCCCCAAAATTCTAACATCCTGAAAGCCTATTAATTATTCATCAAAATTCATCTAAGCGTTTCAAATTTTTATTGTTTTCCATCCCTCCATCCTTTTCAAAATTCCCCAATTTTGAGGGAACCTCAACAAAGGAGTAGGTCAAATTTGTCAAGTTTGTCAATTTGTGAACTTTGTGAAAGTGCAACAAAGGTTCTTAAGGTTTGCAATTTCATGAACTCTACAAAAGTGTGACAAAAAAGGGAAGAAACTTACAAAGTATAAGTTTCACTAAGTTAAATGGTTTGTAAACTTGGAAAAACACTACTAAATTTATAAGTATCACAAGGTTTGTGAGTTCGTGAACCCTATGAAATTGCGAAAAAATGAAGGATTCAAGGTTTCAAATTTCACAAGTTCCTCGATATGTTGACAACCAATAATAAATTTGAAGTTCAATAGGTTCGTAATGTCATAAAGTTTGCTAGTTTGAAAACTTTGTGAAAGTGTGATATGGTCTACCAAATCAGTGAAAGTGTGAAGTGTAGAAGAGAGAGAAGAAAAAAGAAAATAAAGAATGGTTCAAGAGATAGAAATTTTACAAGTTTGTAAACATTCTGAAGTGTTGAAATAGTGCATTTTCTCTCAAAAAGGCTAACATAAAAAAAAAACAAAGGATGATGCAAGAATGTGAAGACAAAGCCAAATAATTTTTTACCTATTTCAACTTTTTTAAATGTAGAGCACTAAATAGAATGGTGTAATTTTCATATCTCCCCTAATACATACATTTACTCCATCTTTTGGCCATTATTGCATGTCCCTCTTTCAACTACCAATATTAAATTCATAAGATATCCCAAGCATCCATTTTGGGAAAGAGTGTATCTACACCATTGATTTTCACAGTGCTATAGTGCAAAAGTTAGCGTTTAGCACCCTATTATTGATAAGGAGATTGTTTGGTCATTTTGAGTGATTTAGTTTTGGTGATAGTTGGAGACAATGCAGGTGCAAGGGCTTGTCTAGGGTTTCAATCATGTCATGTCTAGTTATAGCAAAGCAATGTAGTGAAGCAATTGAAGGATAAAATGTTGTGGGTATGATGCAAAGAGTGTCTACAAACTATTTGTATTGAACTTCAAGAAAACCTTTACTTTTGTTAAGTTTTCTATTGTCACACCTGCTGACATGATTATATTGGCCATTTGAAAATGTAATAGCATTTTAAAATATTGTAAATATTATAATAATCATTTGTTCACTTCATATAAATTCATACAACTCAATTTTTGGATTACTAAGTATTTTTTTTGTATAATTCTTGTAATTTGATGGCACAGTGTAGATTGGTTCTTCTTTATTTCTTTTCATTATCTTCCTTCCTTATGTATGTGTCTATGTAGCCCAATCAGAAAAGCACTAGTCTTGGGTCCACCTGACCAATCTCACATCATCAAAACAAATCAAAACATAAATATTAAGTTAGAGATGGGACCATTTTTGTGTATTCATGATTGTGTATTTTAACCAAGGAATCAATCTTGAAGAGATCCTTGAATGGATTTAATTCATGTGGGTTATTTCTCCACAATCACATCAACTATATAGAGGTTATTGCATCTAATATTTCTTGACCTAGTGACAATATTTGGGGTCAATAATGCAATTGGGCTTAGTTGTGGTTATTTTATGTGTCCATTTTGTTTGATTCAAATACCTATTTAGCTTATAAGTCTAAGCTAATATTGAAGTGTAGGAGAAGAAAACCACTCTCATAGAGTTGACCTTTAACCCTCCACATTTTGTTGACGATCATATTTCACTTTCATCATGACAACCCTAGCCTTGAGAGTGAGATTTTGCTTTAGGTGGAGCAACAATTTTGGGACCCAATAAGAGGAATGCTCCCTATATTGATGCTAGGGTCATACCCTCTTTTTCTTCACATGATAGATCCCCCCACAACGGACAACAATATTGTTGATTACAGTCCTCTAGGCACCTCTTTCATAGCCACCATAGAGGCTTCTATTTGCCAAAAACTAGGTAGATTTTTGGTTGGACTCCACCTAATGACCCTTAGAGCATCTTGTAACCACCTACTTATTGTTCTTTAACACCCTCTCAAATGTGTGGGTGTCCCCGTAGTGATTAGGGTGAGTTTCCTTGCTCAATGCATGTCATCCCACCATTAGAGAGTGCTTGGATTCAAGTAGGTGTGTAAAATTATTAGTTATAACCCATAGCTCTAAGCAAGGAAGAAACACAACTCTTATTAGTTGGGAGATAGTGGAAGAAAGAAAAAATTTGCTTGATGGAGGGCAAGGTAACCTGAATGATCAATACCTGCTCCTAATACTAGTTTTATAATACTTGATATTTAATTATCTTTCTCTTTATATTATGTTTATAGATTTTAAACATGCAACTTAGATAATTGTTTCCTTTTTGAAAGTGTGGTTAATGAAAAAAAAAAAACACTTGTTATTATTAC
>VDFB02393187.1:0-28782 GCA_007258455.2 Sequoia sempervirens | reverse complement strand
TTTCAAACTAAATTCCATTAGTAGGTGTAAAATTGAATTTCACAGCATATGACTCTTGTAGACAAGCCTGCAAAATATGAGAGCATAGATAAAGTTGGTGAACTATTTGACCTTTCTTTTCTTCAACAATTAGTAACCCAAACAAAAAAGTGTGAACATCACCTGCAGAGGCCTTATCATTTCTAGCACTACATATGATGCAAGAGATTTGAATGAATTGTCATCAGGGGAAAAAAAAATCATAAAAAACAGAGTGACAACAATCCATAAGTATAAATAAGCCTGAATTGAAAAAGGCAAAGTGACAGCAATGCCGCAAGTTCACCTCAACAAATTTTAAAAGAGACTTATTTTTGTTTCAGATAGTAATATTATGACCAATCTTAGTGTGAAATAAAAGCCATTCCAACTAAGATACAAAATCTAGAAACACTAGTAGCATGTTATATGGTGAAATTTTCTAACAAGCATAAGTTGAGCCCTCCTTCTAGCACAATTATGTAGATGCTAAATCTGCATTTGACTCAAAAACAAACAAACATGAGTACCGTTAGTTAAATCAAGCAAATCAGATATAGTATCCCTATGAAATAATTGATCATGTTATCTATGCAAACAAAATAAGTTATCAAAATAAGCTAAGTGAAAGCATAAGAAAACAAGAGTCAAATTCTATCCCATAGTAGATTGGTGCTTCTATGGAAAGAAGCCCTTTCCCAATTCTTTGCTAAGCTCCATGATATTGATGATATGAAAATGCTATGAAGATGATATGAGGTGGACAAAATTAGTTCTCAATTGAAGAGAGTGACTTTGCATGAGATTGTGGAGGATTTGATGAAGAATGAGGCTTTTCATTTATAGATTTTCAAGTTGGAAGAGAGCTCAAAATAGAGCAATGTGGGATAATGATTTGGCCAATGAGATGAAACCACTTGTCAACTTGTGAGTGGTTGAGGAATGTGCAAGCTTTGGCCAATGTGCCAAAGAGGGGGAGATTCAAATTTGAAATTGTGAATTAAATGTTGAGAGGGGGACATGAAAGAGAGAAGTTATTGCAATTTTATAAGGGACAAGTCAATTTGTCTTCATATTCAAACTTAAGGGAATATTCCATTTTTATGCCAAGTTGAAAGAAAATGATGAATTTATAAATGAATTAAAATGATTTATTGGTGCAAGTGGGTAAAGCTAGAGGATGTGATGGGTGGTAATATTAGGTTAATCATTATTAGATTAGCTTAGGTGATGATTAGTTGATTTTGACCCATTTGACTTGAATATTTTGATTTATTTAAATCAAGAAGGAGAAAAATGACTTTTAAGATTTAATTAAATAAATTTTGGTTTATTTAATTAAAAGGTTGATGTGAGACTTTGATTTATTTAATTTAAATGAATAACCTTAGGAATAAATTAAATAGTCCTAATTTACTTGGTGAATGGATTTGATGAGCTTGATTAATTTAATGAGTGGATGAATATGAACTAAGTGCATAATGCTAATTTCACGTGTCTACATGTACTAAGGTAAATAGGAACAATTCTTTTTTTGTCTTCCATTTTACATTGTACATGAAAACATATTTAGTTATTGCTATTGAGAATGCCCATCTAAAAAAATTGAGAATATTTCTCTAGGTTTATTAGAAGATATGAAGAAAAAAAATTGAAATAAGAACATAAAACACATCCATGCATGAATTAAACTTGGTCGGTTATGTTGAAGGGTCAACATCTAAGTGGAGAAAATGGTATTTAAAAGATATAAAACTATAAAATCCCAACAACTATTATTCCTATTAACCTATTTTGTCCCTCGGTCTAAATAGGTACACCAAGTTGCTTATTTGAGTTGCATTTTCTGTGCACATATATGCTGCAAATGCATCTATGAAAGGTTGTGAAAGTGGAATCTTATATGGGGTGTATGCATTTGAAATCTTGAACGAAGAACATCATCTTTTCCCTTGGGCAGTTTTTTGAAGCATAGAGGTGCAGTCAAGTAGAAAGATTAATCATTTATGATTTAACAGTGGAGGATTTGAAAATGATATGAGGGAGACTTGTTGTTTTTGCTTCAAAGTTCTTTTTTCTCCTGTTTCTTTTGTGCAACCAAATATGCATTCACCAATTTCACTTCTTTTATCTTGAATTGTATTTATAAATCTATGGCTTCTTTATTTCAATTGTTGGTGTGAGAAAAGTATTGTCAAGAGTGATATGTCAGAGAAGTAAAGCAATACACCAGCAAAGCACTCTAATTTTCTCTAGAGGAGCAATACAGGATAAAAGAGGAGTGACAGTAATAGTGTTGAAGGTAGTGCAGACAACAGGAGTGTATAAAAGCAACAGACACCTCTCTTACAATGGAGGTCTGAATTAAATGGGAGCTGCAATATGTGACATGGTAACAATTGCTAGAGTTATCAATGTTATTCTAATCATTCCTCAGCTGGGTAGGGGTTGGTTTTAGGCAAACGCCAATGAATTCAAAGACATATTTGATGTTAATCACTTTGTCTTATTGCCGAGAGATGAGGTTCGCATACTCAAGTAGTTTCCTTCAAAGCTTAAGCCAAAGATAGACACACCTATTTCTACGGTCAATAAAGATGGAAGAGCATCAACAAGAGTCTCATGTGAAAAGGGACAGACCTTAAGACTGTAAAAAATGTACAAGAACAGAAAACCATCAACAGAGGACAGTGTCAGGAGATAGTGAGCAAGAATCCATGATGGAACATGTTTCTTTTGGATTAACTGATAGATTGATATAGAGGTAATGTCAAAGTGGTCACAATGATCAAGATCCTTCACCAGTAATCAAGTGTCAAGTGTCAAGTAGAAAGCGTTCTCAAGAAGATAATGCTAGGCAAGAAAAAACACCGGAGGCGTTTCATTTGATTTAAATATGCTAGTTGAAAAAAGCTATAGATATGGACATTGTTTTGAGAGTGCAGGTTTCATAATCCCAAGCATATACCAAGAGATTACTCAAAGCAAGGATAACTCAGTCATGGTATAGAGCAGCAGACAGTGAGGGCAGCCAGTGTGGTAGTTGAAAGAGGTCTCAAACAACATTCATGCAAAGGCAGATGAAGGGAAAAGTGTTGTCTATTTTGGCTCTACTTTCTTGTCGTATAGTAGAATCTATTGTTTCTAGTGTTCTTGTAAACTTAGCATTGTCTTTTCCAATTTGATCTTGTGAAATCTGTTCTACGAGTATCTTTATATCTATATCCTGTTGCTTGTTATGGGTTTCTTCCTTAGATGTTCTCTACAAATATTTGTTACAAGAAGGATCAATATATGAAACCAAATGACAGTGTATAACTTATGGTTTTTTGTATGGATGAAGATGTTGTTTATAGTGATCCATTGTTTCCATAGGCCCTTGTTGTTGACAAGAATATGCATGGACAGTCATGGGTCCAGTTTATGCACTATAAAGGGAAGTCATCACTAGACAACTGTAGATGGAAATTCATGATAGTAGCACAACCAAGATTCTAAAGTATTAATGGCAATGAAGGTCACTGTTATAACAGTGAATGATGATATGGACAGTCATCTCCAAAAGCAAGGTAATAACTATGCAATAAAGGGCAGAGATAAAGTTCAGTACAATGGCAGTCTAGGAAGACAAAAGGGCTTGTTGGAGATGGATGACAACATTCTTGAAGTGCTGTGACTGCTATGAAGAAAGAAGAATGAGAACTATTGTCAAAATCCATCACAAAGGGGAATTGCCTTAAAGTGACAATGGACAGAAATCTGTAGATGGCAACCAAGGCTTGGCTTGGGTGTTCAAGGAAGGTCGATACTTGAGAAATCATAGAGACACTCCAAGTCTAAAGTACCATTGTCTATAGGTGCTGATGATGAACTGATTGAATACACTAATCAATTGCACAATGGAATTCTTATAGAGGCTGTAGCATTACCAGAAAGTAGGGGCTCAAGAAGTCAAAATTTTGAAGAAAAAGTGAACACAAGTGCAGTTCCTGTGATGATGAAATGGTGCATAACAGTCTCGAGGCAAGGGTTGTAATGATATGGGCATAGGTACTAAAGAACTGCATTTTCTCTGAAAGATTTCCCATACTCATCTGCTAGAGTAGGATTCCAAGATACAAACCCAAAAGGACAGTTGCAGTGGCGGACAGAGAAATCAAATCAAATAAAGGATTTCATGGAAAACATACAGTGCAACACAGCAGTATTGTCAATGACAATGATGACAACCTATTAGGGAAATGGCAATAAAACAAAGGTGTCATAGAACATAAACAGAGGAGTGACAGTAATAGTGTTGTAGGTCCAGAGGCATTTCTAAAAGGAGACCTCTGATAGGTTAGTCCAATGTCCAAAGTAGATATGATTCTGAGTAATTGGTGATAGTGGCAAATACACAAGGGTCACAATTAAACAGTGTTTCAGTGGCAGATGACATAGTTTTTGCAGAGGGATTTGTTTGAGGAAAATTTGTGATGTTTCCATGAGAAGATATGTCAATCTTCAGGGGCAGCTAGTGTTCCAAGGGCACTGGGAGATAGTATTTTGTGACAGGCTATAGAACAGTTCCATGGAGTGCAGGTTAGAGAGATGTTTTGCAAGGAATGGAACGCTTGAATCTGTCATCATTGGAAAAGTTAGCAGAGGCTAAGGAAGACCTACATCTTTTCAAGTCACTTCAAAGGGAAGGAGAGCTTAAGGGTAATAGTGGCAGATACTGCCATCATTGAGCCAGATGACTGTTTTAAGATGGCATGTGAAAGACAATGGACATCCAAGCCTATAAAGTGGACATTCTAGTCTAGCAGATTCAAAACAAAGGGACATGATTTATGGATGAAAGGATAGTTCTATGGTGTTCTCATGAATGGACAGTGGATCCTTGACAGATGCAGGGAGCAAAGAAGCTTGTGCAAGGTTAACATAGACAAATTGGATTCAATTCTTCAATGGATAAAGTTTGCAGATCTTAGGAAGGCAGCAAACAATGACAAAGTTTAGTCTAAGTGACAACTTATGACAGTCAATTGAAAGCCTGAGGCAGCAGATAGAAGACTTCACGTGAAGACAGTGATTTCATGATGAGGCTGTTTTTATGAGCCTTAATGGTACATGGAGTCAAGGCATGCCTTTTTCACCACTCAAATAACCTTTTGGAGCATTTTGAGGGGCTGAAAAGTAGGGCTTTCAGTTTTGGACGGCCAAATGAAGTTTGACCCAACAAGATGGAGTGAAGACTTCATCAACACATGTGCCTAATTTGTAGCAGCTATTGAACAACATAAGGGAAAGCCTAAGGAAGGATTTTCACTAGTTCTTTTTCTTTCTAAGCATTTTATTGTAACTTTTGGAGTTCTTTCATACTGGACAACAACTGTAGCTCATTTCATACTTATGTACAGCTGTGTAAGCACCTCTTTTATCAATAAAATTTAGTGGTTTGGTCTTCTCAATGGCTGTTTCAGTGTGTATGAATAATTGATACTTATTTCTGTGATTTTATGTATAAATCCTCAAGTTTGTTGTCTAATTTCAGCATCTTTAAGCAAAAAGAATGTCTTATACAGGTCATGAGTTATGTCACCAACATTTACACTCTTTATTTGTGAAAGATATATCTAGTCTTCCTTTTAAAGTTGTAAATATATCAACTTTGTCATGAAATACTAATGTATTTGCATGTTAAACAATTGAGTTGTGTGAATTTTAGATGGAATTTGGGAAATTGTGTGTTAAAGAAACAAAATAGGTTTGAAAACCTTTTGGTGCATCACCTAATTAGAATTAAGTAGGTTCATTTTCAAGTTAATCCTTACTCTTTTCCTAGGAAAAATAGTAGCATAGGTCTAATTAGGTGAAGTTCGAAGGGAACCAACCCTCTCTAGAGGTTCTCTTTTGTCATAGGTGACCCACAAACCTAGAAGAGATCTAATGTTTCACCAATAAGTTGAGTTTTCATAGCTCAGTAAGGGTGCATACTTAGGTGTTAATAATTCCAATATTTTTTAGCAATAAAATTATATTTACTAGGGAAGGATGATCCATAAAATAGGTGAATTCTCTATGACCGATTGATTAGTTATATTCATTATTAATTAGTGAGACATTTTAGGACTTGTGCTTATATGGAGAGTTATGTTCATTTTTTTTGGAGGTTCATATTTAGCTTGTGTATAGGCCACTTTGTTCTTTGTGATGATCCAAAGAATCCCAAGGCTGGTAGAGGATAGGTGTACATGCATCAAATTAAAGATTTTTTTTAATAATGGTATTTTCATCAAATTCCATAGGCATTTGAAATGCTAATGATTATAGTGATTTTGAAAAAATATCATGGGGAAACTAATAATATTTTTATGAATAAATCTCTTGAAAAAAAGTAGTAGTAGTGTTATGAACACAATAATTTTGAAAACTTCTCCTAGAAAATTTGTAATTATTTCATCAGAGTTCCAACAAGTTGAGGAATGTAACGGGATATATTAGTTCATTTTATCTTCCATGCATTGTAAAAAAATATTTTATAGCCTCTAGAGATATTAGGGGTCTATAATACTTTTTTGTATAGGCTGTGCAATGACTAGAGATTTTTATATTCATATTACACTCAACTTGTAGGGTTTAGTCACTATGGAGTTATTTTTTGGAGATGATAGATACCATTGCATGTTCTATAAGCTTGTAAATATGTTAAAGGCTTGATTTTTCATGTTTTCAACTACTACAATGTATAATTATCTAATACATATTGGGACGATGAGGTAAATACTATGTTTTATTGGAATTTTTATGCTTTTATAGATTTTTGGGGGTATCTCTTGTGTTTTTATTTCTTATCATGTATTTTTCTTGTATTTCTACCATTTTATCATATTTATTTTGATGCCTATGTACTACAATTGATATTTATATTTTGTTAAGGTTTAATTTACACTTAAGAATTTTCTTGAATGTGTTTAGGAGGAACTGTGACAAAAAAATACATTATCGATGAGTCTTTTGGGAATATCTCACTTATTTTATAGATTGCCAACTTTGTCATAACTTAGTGGACCCCTTTTCCCCTAAACCTTGGTGGACTATTTTTTGTTTTGAAAATTGATAAGAATATGAATGACATGCTAAAATTATCTTATGGTGCTTTTACAATTATGAGTTTCAACTAAATAATTGTCAGTTATAGATTGACAAGTGCATTTGTGTAGGTTTTGAGATGTGGCTCTACTTGGATGATTAAGAACATGAGAACACCATCTAGGTCATTTTCAAGTAACAAAATTTGTTGGCACATTTACTTTAGCATGTATGTGTTCATGTATATTTTCATGTATGCTTAATAATAGGTAAAGTATAGACTAAAAAAGTGCATACTTCATGCCTTTTTACATTATTTTTAGACCCACTTTGGCCATGCAAATACATATATGAGCTAGTTTTGCACTCAATTTGCATCAATTTAATACAAAATATGAGAAAAGCATAGAAACATTCCTCTTTTCAATCACTCAAGCATTTATCCCTGTGTATATGGATTTATCCATCCTTTAATACATACCATATGAAATTGCATTTGTGATCATGTGGCAAGGTGAGATTATTAGTGTGATTTCATCCCTCATTTTCTAAAACTAAATTTCTACATCTTACATGGCTAAAATTTCTTTACTTTGACCATTGTTCCAACTTGCACACGAAAATCACCTAAATTAGGGTGTATATTTTAATATTTAAAGACATGTCCTAGGACCCCAGTCTTATATGAAGTAAAAATGATAATTAGAAAAGATCACAAATTATTAGTATTCATGGCATATTATTCATTCAAATGAAAAATGAAATAAAACATGCAAGATCTTAGGTGTGTGTGATTATCCAAGAAAGAATATTGGAGCGATCTCCATTTAGGTACGTTACATCATATTTTTCTTCAAGCCTATTGAACAACAATTGAAAAGGGGAAACTAAGGCATAAGGGAAAAGTTAGTATATTTCCATAGCCTAATATAGCATGTTATCAAATGTATTTTTAAACATCGCAGGTCTAAGTTTGAGTATTTTGCAAAGGAAAATCAAATATCACAAGTTTTAAATAAGATTGTGGATTTTGAAGCTCATCCTTACTACTGTGATCTCATCTTAAAATTCAAACATCAAATTCTAACTGTTCACAACTATCTATACATTTTCCAAATTTGTATTCTAAAATATAGTCAAATATCTACTATAATTCATCAACTAAAATGTAAAGAAACAGATAAATAAACTCGTAACCTTCCTTCTTAATTAAATATACTTTACATTCATATTAAACATAGCTAAATCTGTTATTTAAATCTAATTTACTAGTGTTATTTCCCAGGCTGGCCTTACATCTAAAAGAAAACATAAACGTAAGGTGAAGTTTTTAACTTCACAATTATTAACAAAGATATATAGATTGAAGTTGATTTAAAAATGTAATTAAGGACGAATTTTATCACTTGCTGTCTCCAAAACTGTGGTTAAATTTATCAAAGAGCATTTACTATTCTCATATACCATGGGGGCATTTAGAAACGGTATTATACAAAAACAATTTAGAACTCTTTTATTATATTCAACACGCAGCAACAGCAGTCGATTATTTCACAATGTAGACCACACTAAAAGACGTAAAGAAAGGAGTAAATGAATGCGCTTAGTGAACAGAAAAATAGAAGAACTCAGCTATGGCCTGCCTTAAAATTAATCTATCGGTCCACGTCCACTTTGCACTCGTTCCTAGTGAAGATCGTTGCAGTAGTTTCATTGAGCGGCGCAGAGAAGCGGCACTCTACTTTGAGCTTGTAATGACTGGTTTTTAATTTGCCCACCTTGAAACGAACGCGAGATCGCAGTTTGACTTCTATGTCGGCCACATCCACTGCATTGAAAGATGAGGAGGACACAGTGGAGACAAAAGCAGGATGGAGAATGGTGGTGTTTTTGTGGCCCTGATAAAACTCCTGCAGCTCTGTGTACCCAATAAGCTGCCCACCATAAAAGGTTCTTACATAGAAGGTGTCGTAATAGAAGCCCATCCTCCTATTCGCATTTCGAACGCTCATCTCCAACGCGATGTTAGTGCCGCTGCCTGTACTATTACTGAAATCAATACCATCGACGTAGAATTTAGGGTTAGTTGGTTGCACGACTAACCAGATAATAAGCGCTACAATGCCGATGTCTATTATGAGCCATACCATAAAACGTACAAGGGAACTTAAACAGCAAGGCATTCTGCTCCTACGCTTGGGGTTATGTAAACTTCAGTCGGTGAAGGAATGGGGGCTTCGCCACCTCCTCTTTATGTAATAGTTTATTGTATGGCGAAGTATCTGTGTAGTTAAAAACGATGGGCAAGGGTAGTTTGGGCATGCAGATTCAACTTTCTACAACGCGGTTTAAGGAAGAAAGCATAATCAACGAATGCATGATCAATGGGCAGTGTTTGGCAGTGTTTGCTTTAAATCTAAATCTATAGTAGTAGTAGTAGATTTTTTTTTTGGTTGCATGTTAGATGCTTTGGCATCCTTTTAGCTTTATTTTTTTTATACGTCCTGTTCTCATGTCTCAAAACTCCTTATATAGAGATTGTTATAAAGAAATATATGAATATATTTTTTATATATAAGCTAGTTTCAATTAAAGATACATATTATAAATAATTATAAATATATTATTTATAATATGAACATATTATTTATGAATCTATTATATATCTTTAATTGAAGATACAAATGAAAGCATCAATAAAAACATATAAAATACAATATTAGAGCTAAATCAAAGACTAAAAAAGCAAACAAGATAGTAAAGGAAAAAAAGAAAACTTAAGATAAAAGGCTTTAGAAAAAAATATACTAAAGCTAAATCAAAGACTAAAAAAGCAAATAAGTAACACAGGAAAAAAATAAAACTTAAGATAAAAGGCTTTAGAAAAAAATATACTAAAGCTAAACCAAAGACTAAAAAAGCAAATAAGTAGCAAAGGAAAAAAATAAAACTTAAAATAAAAGGCTTTAGAAAAAATGATATTAAAAAGGAATGAAAGGATAATATATACATATAAATATAGTCTACATCTTTCCTATAAAAAGAAGATGATTTAAAAAAAAAAAAGAAAAGAAATCTATATATAAAAAAGAATATAAATATATTATTCATCTTTTTTCCTATAAAATGAAGATGAAAATTTTGAAAAAGAACTTAAGGAATCTATATAAAGAAGAAAAAAAAAAACAAGCTTTGGAAGAAACAATATCTTGTTTTTATAAAATAGATGAGAATATATTTATATGTATATTTTATCTTCTTTCATTCTTGGTTAGTATCATTTTTTTATAAAGCCTTTTATCTTTTTTAAGTTTTTATTTCTTTGCTATCTTATTTGCTTTTTTAGTCTTTAATTGAAACTAGCTTATATATAAAAATATATTCATATTTTTCTTTATTCTATTTATTTGTTCATGGTTTTTCTTCAATTTAAAGATTTATTTGTTGATGCTATTTTTTGTTTCTTATCTATTTTAATTTATAGCATTATCATAAGGTATTTTATGTTTCATTTTAATTAATTGGTTTGATTTTTTTTTTTTTTTTAGAAATAGTTTGGTGTTTCTTACTTATGGAATTTGACTAATTTTTATTGGCCTATTTGACCTATTGACCTCTCACTCTCTCAAGCTCTTCACCTATTTATACTTCCAAGTTTGCTACCTTATTCTTTTTCTCTCCCTCTCTTGTGCTTGTTTTTCATCCTGATGATGGATCATGGAGTATGATCCGAAACGTTGATTCAAAAAATTGACACAGTTTGATCCAAAAATAGCTCACTTGATAATATTTGAGTATCAAAATAAAAAATAATTTTTAAAATGACTTTTAACAAATTGAAAAAAGTTGGAACCTTATGAAATAAATACAAAACGTTAATTTACAATGACAATCCCTTGATCCAATGACCCATATAATAATATGATATTCATTTCATCAATTCATAAATACAAGAACAAACAAAAAACCACAAAGTTACAACTCAAAGCTGAGAATCAAAATTCATGGTTGTATTAAGTGATGATTTCAACAATGGGCTTTAGAGTTTAGACAAGTTTGGGAGTTGGATTTATGTAGGGACCCTTGGTGTGGTCCCTATTAATACTTGAGTTTGTTTATTTTAAATTAAGTTTTTTTTGTGTTGCTTTTTTCAATTGTCAACAATGACACCCATGGGGGATTCCTAAGGAATGTTAGGATAGCAGGGCATCCCCTTTAGGTTACCTATTCACAGTGACATTCCCAAATGGGTGTGACGTCTCCTTTTTTATTTATTTGGGGAATGGAAGGGATGTTTTGTCGCAACCACCAAATTTCTAAGATGTTTAGGATGACCCAAAAACCTTGGGTACATATCTATTCCTAGGGTCTGCTGATGTAGAACTATTAAGATGAACCATTTATATAAAAATAATAAAATCTTGGAATTCTAATCAAACCAAAATGTTGTCAATGACCATATGTATCCATTTAAGTTTTTAACCTTGCAAACTCACCAAACCTACAAAGACAATTCAATGTCTAGTAACATCCATTTACATGTTTGCATCTCAAGTTCAAGCCTAAAAATACCATAGTTCCACAAAGGAAAAGGTGGTCCCCAAAAGCTAGTGCTCTACAACTCACAACCTTGTTCATGATTGAACCTCAATTTTGACCTTGTGTATCAACTTGTGACATTGCCAACTAATCAATTGGAACTTCACATTAGAGTAGCACAACTCTTGAAAAACTTGTCTACTCACAAGGTTTTGGGAAAACCTTGATTGTGACCTTGTTTGCAACTCATATACAATTTTGTGATGTCACCAACCAGTCTATTACTGTATGGTCTCATGGGGGGGCTTGGGCTTCTATTTTCTTGGATTAAGTAGTCCTATGAATCAAAAGAATTTATGCTACATGATTAATTGGAATCTTTTCCTGAAAAAATAGCAGCCTCTACGATTTAGGATTGCAAATTTTAACGGGGGAAATTGAGGTGGGGCTAAAAATTTCCCCTACAACTTAGGAATTTTTTTTGCCATTTGTATATCACTTAAAATTTTAAATTCCTAAACAAAAATAAAAAAATTGAGATTATTTATTTATTTATTAATTTTTTTTGTCGAAGTCCTTGAGTTCATTCCTTAGATTTTGGAGCTCAAACTCTTAAGCTGAATTGCAAAACTGAAATCATGGGACCACCAGCTTTAAAATATTCATTAAAAATTTTAGGAGCACCCATTGAACTTTTTTAGGAAGCCCCCTCCATGAGACCTCACCATTAGAAATGAAAATTCACATCCTAATAACACAAAAAAGAAAATGGCTTCTATCTTCCAATGGCTACCCCACCTAAGAACTTGTCCTCCATTGATAAAATTGAAATAAGGCCTTAATCTAGGAGCCAAAACAACACAATGAAAAACTGGCTCAAATCTAAGAGCCAAAACAACAACCTCATCCAACTAAACACTTCAGACAAGCACCTCAGATTCCATGCAATCCATGTATTGTGGATTCTATTCCGGATTGCAATGGTCAGTGGATGGGCATCCCCAACAAACACCTCCTGCTCAAAGACGAGGCTAGTCAAGATAATATTGGTTTGATTCTAAGAAGGAAACTGCAAGCCAATAACTTGCAAAGCATAAAATATATCAGCTACTAGGGGGGCAAGCAAATCCTTTTTTATGCTAATACCAAGGATGTTCATTGAAAGGGACTCAACAAAACATGTTTGCTACTCCCATTCCTCATTCCTGCTAGGAGTAATTTCTTGTTTCTATTCTTATAAAATACAGGTAAGGATTAGTCTTGTAAATATTTATGTTCCAACTTATGGAAACATCAGAATTGATTTTCTTGAGCAAATTTGAGATTGGGTAAAAGCTAATGCATCTCATGAACTCAATATCTTCTGTAAATTATCCAAAAATTAGTAAAGGATGGCACTAATTTAATATCAGGACTACAGATGATTTAGTGGATCTTATTGAGGATGCTAGTAAGGAAATGTGATGAGAAGGAAGAAACAATAAAACAAAGAAAAAATAGAGTAAAATAGAGTGGAACAAATTGCTACAACAATTAGAATTACAATTTAATTCAACTTTATTCCTTATTTAAAACAGATTAATAGAGATCTTTTGGAAGATCGAAAGGATGTTATGAAAAATAATGGAGATCCTAAACTACAAAAATTAACATATAACAAAAGTCAATCTATGCATCGAATATATTAAACTATAGGTACAAATATCAAATACAGTTCAAACAAAATAGAACTAAAGTTAGTTCCCTAATTTTCTCCACCGGCATGCAAACTGGGAGAAATTATTGCATATATAGATTATAAGTTGATGATGACTTTTCTTACATGCTTGTCCCCAAAACTGTGACCTTAAATTTAGCAAATAACTTTTACCATTCTCAAATAAGATGGGGCTTTCAAAAATGGTATCATAAAAAAACAATTAAAAGCTCTTTTATCATGCTCAACACACAACAACAGTAGTCGCTTGTTTTTCACAATGTAAATCACAATAAAAATGTAAAGAAAGAACAAATAAATGAATGCGCTCACTGAATAGAAAGAGAAAAGAGTCAATCTATATAAGAACTCAGACATGGCATCCTCGGTCCATGTCCACTTTGCACTTCTTCCTAGTGAAGGTTGTTGCAGTTGTCTCATTTAGTGGCACAGTGAAGCAACACTTTACTTTGAGCCTGTAATGACGGGTTTTTAATTTGCCCAACTTGAAACAAACGCGAGACGAATGCGATATCACAGTTTGACTTCTATGTTGGCCACATCCCCTGTATTGAAAGATGCAAATGAGACAAAACTAGGATGGAGAACGGTGGTGCTTTTGTGGCCCTGATAAAAGTACTGTAGCTCTATGAACACAAAACTCTGTCCCCCATAAAAGGTGGTTACATAGAAGGTGCCGTAATAGATGCCCATGTTTTTATCCCCATTCTGAACGCTCATCTCCAACGTGATCTCATTGTTGCTGCTTGTCCTATTACTAAAATTAATACCATCCACATAGAATTTAAGCTTAGTTGGGTGCACGTATAACCAGATAACAAGCAATGCAATCCCCACGATTATTATAAGCCCTATGATAAAACGTAAGTAAGATTTAGTCGATGAAGGAATGAGAGCTCTAAAACCTCCTGTTCATTAATTATACCCTTCATTGAAGGTCGGAAGGTGTTTGGCACCTTATCCCATCAATTCTTTCTCTAAAACCTTCCACGAGATGCAAACTCAGAGTTGTAAAAATATATTCAGACAAAGTGATCAAATGTAGCAGGAGAAAGAAGAAGATGTGGAAATCGAATACACTGTATGGAGTAATATAGGAGGGCTGACGGTGAATGTGGTGTAAGGAAGCAAAGGTGCGTGGAATCGCTTCCCACGCTAAGCTTGAGAGGATGATTATACAAATTCAACTAACTATTACAAAGATTTCAATGGACAAATAAACATGCATAAATGAAATATCACAATAAACACATAACACAATAATTACCATGGGGAACCCTTCCGAGAGAAAAACCCCACCCTCCAAAACCCGCACAATGTATTATCAAATCAAGAAGATTACAATACACTTGCACTACAAGTTCTTACAGGAGCAAATCACCACAACTCAAACTTAGACTTGGAGAGACTCCTTCTAGCACCCAGTCTTGCAAACTGAACTCGATGATATAAACACCTCCCCAAGCCCTCATTTTATAGTGATTTACAACCTAGAAACCATTTGTGGTTTTACAAAACCATGGGCCAAAACCATGGGCAAAACAACCATGCCACATGTTACCCACTTGTCATTTGTAACTCCAAGATGGGAAGACAACCAAGTTAAAATAGCATTTTCGTTCATAATTTTGTCCTCTAGTTTAGACCCCCATAAAAGTCATACAATGAGTTGTTTATACTCTAAAAATGGCCCTCCTATATTCTACTAGGGACAAGGCACATTTTTAACAACTCATACACTTTTTTCCAATACATAAACATGTGGAGAACTACCACAAACAAATTCTAGAATTTTCCAGAAAAAGGTTGCAAGGTTGAGACACAATTCTCAACATTCTCCCACTTGTCAAAACTTTGCAAGAGTCAGGGGATCCAAAGTGTCATGGACTTAATTGGTAGGGGCCGAGAGCCCCATAGAATTTGAACACCATCTGAATTTCTCTATGCTCATAGGCAAGTAGTTAATGCATCAGCAACATTCACCAAAGTCTCCACCTTCTCCAGCTTCACCTTGCCGTCCTAGACCATATCTCTCACAAAATGATATTGTACATCAATGTGCTTGGTCTTGGCATGAAATGTTGGGTTCTTCGCTAGGAAAATTGTACTCTGACTGTCACACTAAATTATCACTACACCCTGTTTGAACTCTATATCTGAACACAATCTCTTTATCCAGATGGCTTCCTTGGAGGCATGAGTAGCTGCCATATACTCTGCCTCTGTAGTGGACAAAGTGACCACAACTTGTCGCTTGCTCATTCAACTGATTTCACCACCAAATAATGTAAACACATATGCACTAGTGGATCTTCTTCTATCAACATCACCGGCCCAGTCTGAATCCACATAGCCTTGAATATCCAAGGAATGCTCATTTTCTATTCCATAGAAACATATAGAGTACTTTGAGGCACCCCGCAAGTATCTAAAAACTCTTTTTACTGCATCCCAATGTGCTCTTCCTGGGTTAGACATGTAACGGGAAAGTACTCCCACTGCTTGGGCAATGTCTGGTCTTGTACATACCATAGCATACATCAAACTTCCAACAAAACTCTGATATGGTACTCGAGTCATCTCTTCCATCTCCAATGGGGGTGTAGGACACTGTGAGCTAGAAAGCTTTGTTCCCATAGTAACAGGAACACTCAATGGTCTAGAATCCTGCATATTGAATCTTCTCATAATAGTACCAACATACTTACTCTGGCCCACCCAAAGCTTTCTATTTTTCCTATCTCTTATAATCTCCATTCCCAGAATATGCCTTGCTGCACCAAGATCTTTCATTTCAAACTTTGCTGAGAGTTGAGATTTTAATTCTACAATCAAACCTTTTCCTTTGCCAATAAATAACATGTCATCAACATATAAGGCAATAACCAGGAAATAATCACCATCAGACTTGTAATATATACAATGATCAGATTTAGATCGCACAAATCCCAAACTCAAAACATATGTATCAAACTTTTGGTACCACATCCTAGGACTTTGTTTTAAACCATACAAGGATTTCTTCAACTTACAGACCAAATGACTTTTACCTTTCACCACAAAGTGCTCTGGCTGTGTCATATAAATTTCTTCCTCCAAATCTCCATGAAGGAAAGTTGTTTTCACATCCATCTGCTCAACCTCTAGATCATAAGCAGCTGCAATAGAAAGTAAAAATCGAATGGATGTCATTTTTGCTACAGGAGAAAAAATTTCACCATAATCAACTCCTGCAACCTGGGAGTAACCTTTTGCAACCAAACATGCTTTATACTTCTCAATGCTTCCATCTGAACCCATCTTCCTTTTGAACACCCATTTACAACCAACAGGCTTCCGTCCTTCAGGCAATGGTACAAGGTCCCATGTGTCATTCTTCTTAAGAGCTGCCATCTCTTCTTCCATGGCTATTTTCCAGGACTCTGAATCATTCATACCAAGAGCCTCTTCTACAGATCTCGGTTCATCAATATTAGCATTCAAAGCAAATATACACCTCCAATCATCAGAGAATATCCATACCTTTCTGGTGCTTTCCTCTGTCTACTAGACCTTTGAACAAGATCTGGTTCAGGTTCAGGTTCTCCCTCTTCCTCTGATGATTCAGAACTCGTAGAGCTCTCCTCAACATCTTGTCTTTCTAAGGGCCTCGATTCAACTTTCTCAGGTGTAGCAGGCAGTTGAATCACATCTTTCTTTTCTTCCATCTGTTCTGGCTGCACTATAACAGAAGAAGGCTTAGTTTCTCTAAAAATAACACTTTGGAATAAAATACCTTTTGTGCAACAGGATCCCAAAGCTTGTATCCTTTCACACCATAACTATATGATGAAGATACATTTGACAGCTTTTTTGTCCAATTTTGTTCTACTTCTCCTTTGGCACATGAGCATATGCCTCACAACCAAACACTCTCAGATGTCTAAGTGAAGGCTTGTGGCCCGACCATGCTTCCATTGGCATCTTATCAACAAGAGCTGATGTAGGAGACCTATTTATCAGGTAGTAGGCAGTGGCTACAACTTCAGCCCAAGAACTTTTGTTCCAGTCCAGCTCCACTCAGCATACTCCTAGCCTTCTCCATCAAGGTCTTGTTCATTCTTTCTGCAACTCCATTCTGCTGTGGAGAATATGGAGTTGTCTTCTCTCTTTTAATACCACAATCTTTACAAAATGTGTCAAAATCATTAGAGCAATATTCACCACCATTATCAGTTCTCAAACACTTTATCTTCTTTCCAGTCTGCAACTCAACCATTGCTTTAAATTCTTTGAAACGACAAAAACTTCAGCTTTACTCCTAAGAAAATAAACCCATGTTCTTCTACTGAAATCATCAATGAAAGAAACATAATAAACTAATCTACCAATAGAAGAAACATCAACTAGACCAAATACATCTAAATGGATAAGATCCAAAATACATGAAGACTTATGAGAACTCGAGTAAAACTGAATACAATTTTGTTTACCATAGATACAATGCTCACAAAAATCAAACTCAAGATTGCAGTCATTCAACCCATCAACAAGGTTTTTATTTTTCAAGGTCCATAGACCCTTCTCACCTATGTGGCCGAGTCTTTGGTGCCATAACATGGTCTTCTCTGCAGGAAACTTTGATTCGGTAGATAGAGCACCCTTGGGTACCCAAAAACCATGACCATCTATTGAAAGAGAAACCCTCTCCTTCTCCAACAAAGTAGTCCTTTTCACAATCTTATCAGAAGTACTATTGCGCTCAATTGTGCATGCATCAAGTTGGTACAATGTACCCAATTTGCTTCATCTTGCTATTACCATAGCACCTTTCACCATTTTCACACCTGCTTTAGAAAATTGTACAAGCACACCCGCATCTATTAGTTTGCTAACAGATATAAAATTTCCTTCTAGTCCTAGGATATGGAAGACACCATCAAATATTCTAATTCTACCATAAGAAAATTTTACATGAATACTTCCACAATATCAAGAGTTGAGTTATCACCCAAATACACCTTACCACCATCAAACTTTTTCATACTTACTAAACTAGTTTCTATTAGGAGTCATGTGGAAAATGCACCTGAGTCTATCAACTATGCATTGTCACCTGCATGAGTGGCCAAGGCTACAATGAAAAAATTTCCATCTTCCTTCTCAGACTCAGAATCAAAATCTTTCTTCTTCTTCTTCTCCTCTTTACAGTCCTTTCAGAAGTGTCCAGGTTTGCCATGATTCCAGCAGATTGCCTTGGACTTACCAGGATATTTTGATGTCCCCTTATTCTTGGACTTAGAACGACCATGTTGCTTTTCATTCTTGCCTCTTTCTTTTGGTCTTCCTCGAACACTCAAAGCCTCTTTGGCATTCAGAGAGACTTTCCTTCTCATCTCCTCAGAAAGTTGAGAACCAACAACGTCCTCCATCTTCAAGACAACTGAAGTGCTCCCTATGGCCATGACAAGGTTGTCCCATGAGTCTGGTAATGAACATAGCAAGATTTGGCACCTTTCTTCTTCATCCATTGACACCCCAATGGAGGTCAACTGAGTCACCAACATATTAAAACTTTCAAGATGCTCAGAAATCCGTCCACCTTCTTCCATTCTCAGGGAATACAAATTCTTCCTCAAGAAAATCTTGTTCACAAGTGATTTCGCTTGATAGATCTCACTTAACTTCTTCCAAAGCTTCTTTGCAATAGATTCTTCATGGACATTAATCAAAATTGAGTCTGCAAGACACAATTTGATGAGACCTTTAGCTTTCTATCAGTCACATCATATTGTGCAGCTAAAGTCAGATCTGCAAGTCTTATCTTGTTCTCATCAATCGCATCCCATAGATCCTGATCAATTAATAGATCTCCCATCTTCAGCTTCCACATCTCAAAGTTCATGCCAAGAAACTTCTCTACATCAATTCTCCCTGACGTGCCTACCATCTTTGCAATCCTGCAATACAGAAATGAAAAACTTTGCACAAGCTCCCACTCAAACCTTGATTATCTAAAAAAAACCTTGTACCCAACAAATAGAACCAAAATTGGCCAGGCTCTAATACCACTTGTAAGGAAGCAAAGGTGCACATAATCGCTTCCTACGCTAATCTTGAGAGGACGATTATGCAAATTCAACTAACTATTATAGATAATTCAATGGACAAATAAATATGCATAAATGAAATATCACGATAACCACATAACATAGTAATTACCATGGGGAAACCCTTCTGGGAGAAAAACCCCACCCTCCAAAACCCGCACAATGTATTAATAAATCAAGAAGATTATAATACACTTGCAATACAAGTTCTTACAGGAGCGCATCACCACAACTCGAACTCGGACTTTGAGAGACTCCTTCTAGCACCCAGTCTTGCAAATTGAACTCGATGATACAAACACCTCTCCAAGCCCTCCTTTTATAGTGATTTACAACTTGGAAACCATTTGTGGTTTACAAAACCATGGGCCAAAACCATGGGAAAAAAAGCTATGCCACATGTTACCCACTTGTCATTTGTAACTCCAAGATGGGAAAACAACCAAGTTAAAATAGCATTTTCATCCATAATTTTGTCCTCTAGTTTACACCCCCATAAAAGTCATACAATGAGTTGTTTATACTCTAGAAATAGCCATATTCTACTAGGGAGAAGGCAGATTTTTTAACAACTCATACTCCTTTTTCCAACACATAAATATGTGGAGAACTACCACAAACAAATTCTAGATTTTTTCGAAAAATACTTGCAAGGTTGAGACACAATTCTCAACACATGGCAATTTATTTTATGGCGAAGATTCGATGTAGTTAAAGATGATGGGCTAGTTTGGGCATCAAGATTCAACTTTCTACAAAGCGGATTGAAGGAAGAAAGCATAATCAATGAATGCATGATCAACGGGCAGTGTTTTGCTTTAAATCTATAGTTTATTTTAGCAAGTTCGATGCTTTGTCCTTTTTATAGGTGTTTTTTTTTTAAACATATATTAGTGAAGCGGCTATTTCATACATCATAACCATACATAATTGCACTACACTGTTTCTGCTGGGTCTGAACTTGCCGTTAAACCTCAGTTCACAACAACGTCGTTTCCATGAAGTTTTTCGTGAAAAAATCAAATCTTTAAGTTGACTGGCAGTAGAGCCGTTTCCATAATATTGCGGCTCCTATTTGTTGTTTCCATTTTAATTTTTAAAATTAATTTTATCATATTGAAAATAGTTTCTAGATTGAAAAAGGATCCAAGACTAAATTTTAGAGTATCTTATGGTTTTCTTTTCTGATAACTTTACGTGAAAAGATCAAAATTTAAAATATTTAAAAAACAAATCCATAGAATTTCCTTCAATTATTTTTTTTATAAGTTTTATTAGTTGATACCATTTTTGGTTATGAAAATGTGAAAAAAAATTGATTGTGGGCTATAATATTTAAGCAAAGAACTTTAGATTCAATAGCCGGTTGACAGAAGCCATTGACATGCTGTGACAAGTATATAATGCTTAAATTGTTATCTATGCGTGTTTTTCAAATGCTCTGTTTTTACTGTTCTAGGAACCTGCTGAATTTACAAATTACTATTTTAAAATAAAAATATAAAAAATAAAATTGGGTTCTAATATTAAATTCAAGAACTTTATATTCTATTATATTTAAATCTTAATTATAATTTTAACTTTAGTATATACAGTATTGTTAAATAGGAAAAAAAAAGATTGTTGGAAAATATTACATATATATTATGAAGTGATTTGATGATACAAATGGCCACAATTATAATCTATTATTATAATTTTACTTTACTAAGATGTTGCAATATGTAGTATTGTTTTGTTTTATCTTCTTGATATGTTTAATTTAAAACTATACAATAAAAATAATGAGAAGACTCTATGAATATGTATCAATGTCCTTGTAGATGTCTAAATAAGTCTCAATGCATATATTAGATCTAAACTTAGTATTAAATGTATCGTGTGTTGATATTAAATATCTATAAAAAATTAATAAGATGGTATCAATAAGTTACATACGCAACCAAGAATGAATGCAAATTTGTATTCCTTAACTTAAATCACTTAAACTTTTATATAGCATGTGCAACATGGGAATCCATAAAAACATAGCTTTATTTTGATATTTTGACACAAGATCTCAAATTATGGAACAAAATTAATATCACTAAAGTATCCAAGATGCTAGTGCTTTAGAGTATACTACACCTACCTAATAGGGAACATAGAGAATGTGATTTAATAAATTATTTCATGATTCAACCACTTAAGAAAAGTGCCTATCTGATTGGGAAACATAATTAAAACTTAAAAAGGAGAGAAATATGCATAGGATTTTAATGTAAAGAGCTATCTACACATATTTGTGCAAATAACTTACAAGAGACATTACATATTGATATCTACTTCAATAATTAATTCATATTCAAAGAATTATTGTATGTTATTTTAAAATATCTTTTGAAATAATTTTCAATTTGTTTTATCATCAAATGTGATCCAAGAAATTGTCACATCCCTATGAGATGTGTTCAAGGAGGAAATTAGAGAGAATAAAATAAATTAAAGAAACAATAGAAAAATAAAGAAAAGAGTGTAGTCAATGCATTCAAATTAATAAGGCATGGGATACATTATGGTCCTATCATGTGGGCATTAATCGTGAAAGGATGAGAGGAAGGCACATGCTTGATTAAGAAGGTCATGCCATTAATAAGCATGGCATGGATGAAACAAACCAAGTGTTTGTGCCATTAATAAGTATGGCACCCCATGGACGGTAGAAATTGTGTGATTCGCATGGAAAAAGAGGTGTCTAGCAGTCTTTAAACCCCTGGGTGGCACTCATTCTACAAATACAAGCCTTTCTTTTGGGAGAAAACAACGCGAGGTAGGATACAAAGGAAAGTTTGGATTCACAACCTCCATAAAGGTGCATATTTAGGTAGCTTGAGGTAGAATTTTTCCCTAGATGAGAGTAGCAAACGTTGATAAAAAGGATATGTGAACTTCATTGGGGGGAGGAGTTCGATGGTGTTTTATAGGGGAAAACACATGCACAAATGGGAGTAGAGAGAAGGCATGTCCAAGTTGGATGAAAGCTCTATAGAAAACATGATCTCATGGAATGCAAAGAATGTAGGATATGCACAAAATGGATTCGTTGAAAAGGCTTTAGAGAATTTCAAACATAAACAATTGGTGGGTTGGTGGGCAGTCGGATTCTACTAGGTCATTGCCCACAACTTCCTTGACTACGCCATTATGAGAGCTTCTACATGTTACAAAATACACACTTAGACGAAATGCAAAGAGAGAGGAATTAAGGGGAAGAATAGAGGATAGAGGGACGTGAAGAGAGGGAAGGAGAAATCGACTGGAAGAGGAAGGAAAATTATGGCGTGGGGGTAGTCAAACATGAGTTGTCATCAGATTTCTCTATGATGTAGAGCGCAAGAAGGAAAACATGAGAGAAAGATGGTGCAATGGGGAAGAAATGAAGCAAAGGCATCACAAAGGAACATTTTGTGTATCTTGAAGAGCAGATAAATGAAGCAGGAAAAGCAAACAAAAGAAAAGAGGAACAAATATTCGTGGCTAGGTAATTGGTATTATGATTTGTAAACATTATATACCTCCACTTTTTGAGTTTGTGTATATACAATTATAGTTTGAATGCATAATGTAATGATGTTTCCATTACTATCCATCTTTCATAGTTTCGCTACAAACTCAAGTTCCATACGTTTCCTCGATCACTAAAGTGCAATCTAAAACACACTTAGATTCTTTTTATGTGCATACATTTGTGGGTATATAATTAGATCTGTATACATTGTTTTTATACACGAGTACCTATATGTTCATATTTATATGGTCAATGCATGTCTACATGCCTAACCAATTGTGTAAAGTGTGTCTGTATGCATTTTATAGTTCGAATTCTAAATGTATGTTGAGACCACTCACAAATGGTATAGTAGGGATAATTTAAAAGAGTCTCAAAAAAGGATTGAAGTTGTAATGTCCAACATAACCTTGACAAGTGTCTTCTATTGAGTCATTGTTGAAGACATCTACAATAAATCTCACTATTTAATCCTTCTAAGCATTAAATATCATGAAAAATACATGCATAATTGACTATGCATGACTTACAGAAGGTGTCTACTCCCATTGCATGTAGAAATATAAAACTTCCTATTTACTCTCAATTATAAATAAGGCATGGATATTTAAATATTATCCAAGGTAAAGCTGGTTATTGATGAAGACCTTGTGCAACTTAGATAATACTGACTATCTGTGAATTCTCAAAATTCTAGGGCCAATGATCTTAAATGCAAGCTCCAAAGGTCCAAAAACATGATATCCCAATCTTTCTTAGAGAGAATAATTGTGTAATTAAATATTCAACCTATTTTGTGGCCTTAACTTGATTTCTACCAAAGCATTAAGGTTCATAGTAACTCAAGAGTTGTTATTAAAAAGGGATTCTAAGTACATATTTATGTGTGTGAGATATACTAGATATCCTTCTTTTGATAAGAACATGAGTGAATTTTAATGTAATGTATCTCAATATAAGTAAGTTAGAAGTCATGATTTGATAATATACTATTGGTGTAAATAAGTATTTTACTTATTACACTTTACTTAAGCTTACTTAGGGAATGCATATAATTGTAGTTTGCACTTGTGACACCTAGTTATTTGCGTCTTGCATCTAGGTTTGTGCATATATTGAGAGTTGTGATAGGGACACTTAGGGAAGTGTGTGTAGGAGAAATCTCACTCTTTGTGGTGTCATCTAGTTATCACCTTTTTATCTCCACTTTTTGTGGCATGATAATTCCACTTTAGGTGGGTGATCCACCTTTCATGGAATTATCTATCATTTCTTTCTACCTACCCTACACATGATCATCACACTTGTCTCATTCATGGCCCTTGATTGTGTTCTAGCTTGCCTTTGTAAGCAAGCCTTCCACATACTTGTAATTGAACATCTTCATGCATATCGAGAATACAATCATCATATTCTCTTATCTTCTCTCTCTCGTTTGTGCTATCTTTGGTCTCTTGATCCTTTTGTTTCTTTTCATAAGTTCTTACATGGTATTAGAGTGGTTGGAGGTTCTTTGCATAGCCATTGTTGGGAGATCTTAGTTTGTGTGAAGGTGTTTAAGAGGAAAAAATGAGGAGCAACGACATTTTGGTGTGCCCTAGAATAGATCTAACCTCAAATTCAGATTCAGAAGACTGTTTCTAGTTAGGATATCCTTTCGTTTCACTGAATTCCGACATTAGGAGCACTATTTCAAGAAAATTGCCTATTTGAGTATTTTTTCAATTTTATGAATTCTTCTATAGTTTTGAAAAAAAATTGTTTGATTGGAATTTTTTGAAAATTTTCAATTTGTATCAACAAATTTCTTTGTAAAAGTTTTTTTAAAAATTTTATAAATAAAAAAAAAATGAAAAAAATTTAAAGGTACACAGTACCTACAAACTATGTCTATAGTACCACAGAGTACTACAGTACCATGGGGTTCTTTGTGGCCACCACATGGCCTAGCTAGAGAGAGCCACGTGGATGCAGAGCCCTTAAAAACTGGTGACACCTTCATATAGAAAATTTGGTGTTGAATTTTCAACAATCGGTGACCTTCAAAAGAAATCGGTGGTGGCTTAAAAATTCAGCCAACTTAAAGTTTTCAGCAATTAGTTTGCAAAATGGCAGTCAAAGATTTGTCAGTGGGTATAATGAATATACCAGCACAAGATTCCCAGCATATTCTACAAAGATTCTACGAGCCGCAAAGGCCGGTGATGACCACTCAACCATCAAGTTTAAGTTCTATCTCATGGTGATGGGAAAGAAGTTATCAATTTTAATCACATATTTTTTTGACGTCATCATGGCATTAGTGATGACATCATCATTCTAAAAAAAATTTGCCCCCCTCACCAATGAAGTTTTCAATTTTGTAGTCCGACTTCAAATGCCCATATCTTACTAATTTACTTCCTTTTTCTAAGATTTTTTTTTTTTGATTTGGGCTAATTTTTTGTGTACTTCATAACTGTGTGCTCAATTTTTGATTTATGTGGAAATATTTTCCATAATTTTCAATTTTTCAACATTGTACCTATCCAATCCTCATTTTTACAACTTTAGGGGCTTCATTCAGGCACATACGAACTCCTTTTCAGGTGTCATTTTTTTTGAAAGTGCATGATTTTTTGTCTACTTCTTGAATCTACAATCAATTTCAAGTGATCTTGAGGGGATTTTGTACTTTTAGCATATGGTCTTTTTTAGCCTATTTGGCACTTGTATTGCATAGATTTGAATTTAGGTCTTTGCTTCATTGTTCTAGTATGTTCTGAACCTATTTGTGGCAATTGTAAATTAGAAATCATAAGTCCACTTAGCCAAGTTGCAAGTGGCCAATTGTACATGCACTATATTATAAAGTGCCAAAATCATCTTTTTGGGGGGTACTTTGATTGAGTGAATTTTTGGTGGGTGTCTCTTGTGTGATTGTGCCTATTTTCTCTCTTGTTCTCTTGCATTCCATCATGGGTTCATCTAAAGTTCCACTCTTAACTACACATAATTATGCTACATGGAAAGTATGTGCATGGAGTAAACTGATGGAAAAAGGTTTAATTTACTCTATTGATGGTTCAACCATAATTGCACCAAATGCATATATGGATTGGCTCAATAAAACTTCTATGGCATTGGGTACACTTAGAAAGTTCATTTCAGATGATCTCATTTTCCATGTCGATAAATGTACTATAGCTAAGGAAGCTTGGGATAAGCTTGCTACTTTGTATGGAAAGGTTGATAAGGTTAAGGGTTACAAGCTTGAAATGATCTCCTAAGCCTTGATCCCAAGAATTTTGACACCATTTAGGATTACGTCACTAAAGAAAATGAGATAAGAGTACAACTAAAATATTGTGGTATTGAGAAAGAGGATGATCAATTGGTCTTCAACTTGTTGGAAAAGCTTCCAGCCAAGTATGCGACCTTTGTTTCAATTTTTCAGACTCAACGATTGACAATTAGCAAATTCACATCCCCATTTTTTGAGGCTTCACAAATCTTTTGATTCTTGTGAAAAATAAGTTGATGAAAATGGGCATTCTCAAGTCTTCAACTTCAAAAGAATTAGTGGTCAATCATGGAAACAACAAGCAAGGCAAAGGGAAAGTACAAAAGCAATCTTCACCAAAGCTGCAAGTAGAGAACAAACAATCCACTCCTCCACAACAAGGATCATCATCATATTCTTCAAAGAAGAGAAACTCAAGCAAGAAGAAGAAACCAACTTGTGCATATTGTAAAAATATTGGACATGAGGAGCATCGTTGTCATGCCAAGCAAATTAATGAATTGACCTGGAACATCATCATCAAGAACAACATCAATTTTCCTAATGCCTATAAGAAGAAGGACTCATACCCTTCCACTTCTACTTCATCTCAGTCTAAAGGAAAAGGGAAAGCTTTCATGGAAACAATAGGTTCATCACATCAGTGGATTCTTGATTCAAGGGCCACTCAACACATGTGTTCTTCAAAGAGGAAATTTTCCTCCTTGGAGTCCTCTTCAGTACCTCACATCTTCATTGGTGATAATACACAAGTGGAAGTTGAGGCTTAGAAAGGTGCAATTGAGATGGGTGATGGGACATTTGAGGATGTTCTCTATGTTCCAAACTTGAGCACCAATCTCTCCATCTACCAAATCACACATCATGGAGATGGTAAGAAAGTTGAATTTCACTCCTGACATAGTTGTGGTTAAGGAACTTGCAAATAATGCTTTGGTTGCAATAGGTCAAGAAAATCACAATGCAAGGATTGACTCATTCTCCCATTTGGGTACCTCGTGCTCCTTCTATAACATTGATTACTCATTTAGGGGTATGTGCAGGATCATCATGGAAAAACCAAGTCCTTAAGAGACAAAAAAAATTAGAAAAATCAAAGTTAGGCAACTTGATGTAAAAGTTTGAATAAGTTATCTCTATTATTTCAAAAATATGTAAGAATAGAATCTATAGAAAATTGAATGTAGTTTCTAAACTACTAGGTTTGTTTTAAAGAAAAAGAAAATTCTGCCTGTTAAAAATTTGAAATTCTAATGTAGTAGTACTTAACTTTAGGAAAAATATGGTGTCCTAATCAATTAACCCCTAAATACAATAACTAAAATGTGATACATTTTTTTATAATATCTAAATATAAGTAGAGACTCCATGTCCCATGTGATGGCATATTTTTTGTAATTTTTCTAAGTAAATAATTAATTATGAATTTTATTGAGACCTTTAAAAATAAAATATTGTATGTTTTGACCACCTTAACTTACTAAACTTCAAGGAAATCTTAATTTTATTTTTAATCCTATAGTATGCAAAGTATAGAATGGTGACATACATGTTTTGGATTCATAAAATGTGATAATTGCCAGGGTGCTTTGTGATGTTTTTCTAATCAGCCTATCAATCATGACTTTGGCAGCTGCACTTGAATAGAAAATGAATAATAATTGCTTATTAAATTCAAAGTAAAGCATAATTTATATTGATGGAAAGATGAGAATCTCCTTGAAAAACCCTTTTCATTTCATTGATTTTGGGTCAAAAAAATGTCGTCAGCCACATATACATCATACTGCCACTTTTTGGCCCATCATGATCCTGCACATACCCTCAAAATCACAAAGTAAGATATGGTATGAGCGGTTTGGTCATCTCAACTACCACTATCTACAATAGCTTCACATCAAGGACATGCTCAAAGGGATTCCTGAACTATGTTTTTTCGAGGGTGTATGTTTAGGATGTTTTATGGGCAAGCATCCCTAAGAGAAGTTTGATCGAGGGAACTCTTGGAGAGCCTTGGATTTTCTTTGACTTCTTCACAATGATGTAGCAGGCCCATTTCTCATGCTATCCTTTGGAAAATCTCATTATGTGCTCACTTTGATTGATGATTTTTCACGATACACTTGGGTCTACTTCCTTTGTCACAAAAGTGAGCTCTTTGACAAGTTTCTCAACTTCAATGCACATGCTAAGAAGCAATCTAGGAAGCAAGTCAAGATCCTTCATATAGACAATGAGAAAGAGTATGTGAACAATAGACTTGAGGAATTTTGCACACTTGAGGGAATCGACTTACAACATTCTGTTGCCTACACACCCCAATAGAATGGTGTTGCAGAAAGGAAAAATATAACCCTCAAGGAAATGGAAAGTTGTATGATACATGCCAGGTCTCTTGCTCCAAATTTTTGGGAAGAAGCAATTAGTTGTGCCATTTACATCCAAAATTGGGCTCCTCATAAAGATTTGAAGGGTATCACTCCTTTTGAAGCTTGGTTTTCTAGGAAAATTTTTG
>VDFB02393186.1:0-29978 GCA_007258455.2 Sequoia sempervirens | reverse complement strand
GGGTTCTTGAGCATTTTAGTGTCTGGACAGCATACAGCCTGAGCAGGCTTGAGACCACAAGAATCTTGGAGGTGAGGGTAGGGGAAACACAATTCTTAAGCCAAGAACCTAGATCCTTGGTGGGTTTAGGAGGAGGAAGCTTTTTACCCCTGTTCAGAGACCTAACTGGGGGCTCAAGGCTACTAGCCTTTCAAACCCTAGGAAGGAACCTTGAGGAAGCGATGGAAAGTTGGAGGATTATGGTTGCACAGGGACCTTAGATTGGTCATTTTGAAGTTTTTGGAAACACCTTAAAACCCCTGCAAGAACAATTGAAGAAGGTTGAGGTTAATTTGGCTTTTAGGGCAGATTAAGGGCTAGAGGAGAGAACATGGCGAAGTACCAAGATTTGCTTGGAAGAAGGATAGTATGTTGACTTGGTGAGTCTTTAAAACCCCTTGGAAGACAGTTTTGAGCCCTTTTAGGTCATTTCATTGCCCCTGCAAGAGTTCTTTAAGTGTTGTGGGGAGATTAGCCTTTAGGAAGCATTAAAGGCTAAGGAAGAATGGAGTCATAGTACCAAGAATTGGCTTGGTAGTTGCAAACTTGACAAGATAGGGTGGTTGGCCAGAAGAACTAGGGGAACCTAGACAAGGTAGAGTTCCTATAGGTTAAGGTGGAGCAGCAAATACACCAGAGGAGGTCTATGAAAAGGCCTAGTGTAGGAATCTATGAATGATTCCTCTAGTCTCCCTATCAGATTGGTATCAGAGCAAGCAAAACATTTGGGAAAGCAGCTTATATGTCAGAAGTTGAGTCAAGTGAAACTCCCACCATGGTGACAAATGCACAATTAGCCAAGAGGGTTGAAGAACAAGAAGAGGACAACAAGTCGTTAAAAGAAAGAATAGAGCAACTTGAGAAAGAATTGAACAATGCAAGGTTGGAAGGAATGGTACCAAAGGAAGAAGAGGTTGCAGAGGAAGACAAGGTCCCTGAACCTGGCCCTGTTTTGGATGAGGAGCCTTTCTTGAAGGCATTGAAAGCCTTGAGTGGAAAATAACTTGAGGGCATACATTGTTTAGTGGAAAGATGGATCCTGATTTGGTCATGGATTGGATAGAAGGCATGGAGAATCACTTTGAGTGTGATGGAATCACTGAAGCACAGAAGGTGAAGGTTGCTAAATCAAGGTTGAGAGGATCAACCTTGACATGGTGGAAGTTTGTTCAAACTGAAAGGGAAAAAGAAGGAAAAAAACCCATATCAACTTGGAAAGGAATGGTTGCTAAGGTAAAGGAAGCCTATATGCCAGATGATTATGAGATCTAACTTCACAAGAAGAGGCAAAGTCTAAGGTAGAAGGACCAAGATGTAAATAATTACACTAAGGAGTTTCAAAAGCTTTTCTTAAGATCTAATGTGACAGAGGACAAGAGCCTAAAAGTGGCTAGGTACCTTAATGGCTTGAAGTGGAACATTCAGGAAGAGATGGCTTTACTAAGTCCCAAGACAGTCCACCAATGTTATCAGTTGGCTATAAAGATTGACGAAAGGAACAAAAGAAAGCATGATCAGTCTTCTAAGGGTAGAGGTAAAGGCAGAGATCAAAGAGGACAGTGTGGTGGTAGAGGTAATGATCAAAGGAACCAAGGAGAATCTAAGCTCACTAAGCATGGAGGTGAAACATCTTCAAGAGGAGGATTTAACAAAGGAAGAGGACCTCAAGGAGGTTCAAACAAAGGAAGAGGAGCAGGTAGGAGTAATTCTTACTTTGCAAACATGAAGTGTTATCATTGTAACCAACTAGGTCACCCTGTTTATAGGTGCCCAGAGAAAGCATCCTCTTCTAGCAATGAAAAGAGAGTGGCCTATGCATAAGAGGACACCATGAGTCCTAAAGCATCTGAGATCAGTCATATAGAGTCTGAGGTAGGAGAGAATCTGATGTTTAACAGGGTTTTGATAAGGTAGCCAGTCAAAGAGGAACCTAAGCAAAGAAGAGCTCTTTTCAGAGTAAGGTGCAAGATACTTGGTAAAGTATGCAAGGTTATAGTAGATTCAGGTTCAACAGATAATATAATCTTAGAGGAGGTAGTAACAAAGCTAAAATTAGAGAAGGTACCTCACAATAACCCCTACAAGGTCACATCGCTGAATAAAGGGCAAAGTGTATTGGTGAATGAGCAAGTAACAGTGGAATTTTCAATTGGAGGCTATAAAGACAAGTTGTTTTGTGATGTATTACCCATGGATGCATGCCATCTACTACTGGGAAAACCATGGAAATATGACAGAAGTGCCATTTATGATGGGAAAGAGAACACCATCTCATTCAAGAAGGATGGAAGAACCTTCAAGCTGCAGTCATTGACAGAGGAAGATGAGGGACAGTCAAAGGTACCTAACATCATGTTGAGCAGTGGCAAGGAGTTCCTTAAGGACCTACACCAAGGGAATGAAGGATATGTGATCATGATGCAGTCCAAAGAGGAAGAAAAGGCTAAAAAGACAGTCTTACCAGAAGCAGTCCAAAGGTTACTTGATAAGTACAAGAGCATAGTGAGTGATGGTACACTTGCAACTTTACCTCCAAAGAGAGCAATAAGTCATCAAATTGACTTCATACTTGGAGCCTCATTACCTAACAAAGCAGCATACAAGCTTACCCCTGAGCATAACTAAGAGGTAGCTAGGCAAGTGCAAGAATTATTGGATCAAGGATTGATTCAAAAGAGCATCAGCCCTTGTGTAGTACCAATGGTTTTGGAAACCAAGAAAGGAGGTAAGTGGAGACTTTGTACTGATTCTAGAGCAATAAATAGGATTACAATCAGATATAGGTTCCCTATGCCTAGAATAGAAGATTTAATGGATTGCCTTGGAGGAGCACAGTATTTCACTAAGTTGGACCTCAAGAGTGGTTACCATCAAATTAGAATTAAGGATGGAGATGAGTGGAAGACAACTTTTAAGACAAATGATGGCTTATATGAGTGGAAAGTGATTCCATTTGGCCTCTCAAATTCCCCTAGCACATTCATGAGGCTAATGAATGAAGTGCTTAAGGATTTCACAGGGATCTTTGTAGTGGTCTATCTTGATGACATATTGATTTTCAATAAGACAACAGAAGAACATTTGAAGCATGTGGAGATGGTTCTCAAAAGGTTGCAAGAAGAGAAGTTGGCAATCAACCTTGAGAAGTGTGAGTTATTCAAAAAAGAGCTGGTGTATCTAGGTTTTGTAGTATCCCAAGGAACCTTGAAGATGGATCCAAGCAAGGTGGAAGCCATCCTAAACTAGCCTACACCAACCACAGCAACAAAGGTAAGGATTTTTCATGGTTTAGCTCAATTCTATAGAAAATTCATAAGGAATTTCAGTGGCATATGTGCACCAATCCTAGATACTATCAAAGGTGGTCTAAAAACAAAGTTTAAATGGACTCAAGAGGCTGATAAAGGGTTTGAAAAACTGAAACAAGAAGTGGCAACTCAACCTATTCTATTATTGCCTAGTTTTGATAAGTTGTTCACAGTTGAGTGTGATGCAAGCGGAGTAGTAGTAGGAGTACTTAGTCAAGAAGGTAGGCATGTAGCCTTCTTTAGTGAAAAGCTCAATGCAGCCAAGCAAAACTACTCCACCTATGATCTAGAATTATATGCTTTAGTGCAGTCCCTTAGGAAGTGGAGGCATTATTTGTTACCCAAAGAGTTTGTGCTCTTCACTGATAACCAGGCACTCAGTTACATCAACACCCAAGAGAAGCTAATTAATAGACATTTGAAATGGATGGAACACATCCAAGTCTTCACATTCACTATCAAGCACAAGAAAGGGCAAATGAACAAGGTGGCAGATGCATTAAGCAAAAGGATGTTGACAATACAGGAAATATAGCTAAAAAGCATTGGATTAGAGAGTTTCAAAGACCTCTATGGTGAAGATGAAGACTTCTCAGAAGCTTACAAGGTATATTCTGCATTTGAGAATCATTTTCATAGCCAATATTTTGAGTATACATTGCAAAATGGACTATTATTTAAGGGTAGTCAGTTATGTGTTCCAAGAGGGTCAATGAGGGAAAATCTAATTCAAGAAAAGCATAATGGCAGTCTTAGTGGGCATTTTGGTATCAATAAAACTTTAGAGCTAGTTCAAAGGTTCTATTACTGGCCTAAGTTAGCAAGAGATGTCAGAAAATATGTGGAACAGTGTGTTGTGTGCATGAAAACTAAGGGAGGAGCTAGCAATGCTAGTTTGTATCAACCCCTTCCCATTCCTAATAGACCATGGGAGTGTGTGAGCATGGATTTTTTGGTAGGTCTTCCTAAGACCAAGACTAGTTTTGACAGTGTTTATGTTGTGGTAGACAGATTTAGCAAGATGAGCCATTTTATTCCCTGCAAAACTACTCATGATGCAAGCTACATAGCTCATCTTTTTTTCAAGGAAGTTGTTAGGATCCATGGCTTTCCTCTAAGCATTGTTTCAGACAGAGATGTGAAGTTCATGAGTCACTTTTGGAAGACTCTATGGAGTAGATTGGGTACAAATCTTTCATTTGGATCAGCTTACCATCCTCAGACCTATGGTCAAATAGAGGTGATTAATAGAGTGTTGGGTAATATTTTAAGGTGTCTAACTAAGGAATATGGACAGACATGGGATATGGTGATTTCCTAAGCTGAATATGCCTATAATGACAGTGTCAACAGAACTATAGGGAAAAGTCCATTTGAGGTTGTGTATGGAATGCACCCAAGAGGCATTTGTGAACTTAGAGACCTTGGATCTATGGAGAATAGGAGTGGACATGCAAAATACTTCACTCAGACCATGAAGGAGATTCATGAGTAGGTCAAGCAAACAGTTACAACAACAACCCAAAAGTTGAAGGAGAAAGTTGATCTATCAAAGAAAGATGTGCAATTTGCAGTTGGGGACTATGTTATGGTCCACCTCAACAAATCCAAGTTGTAGAAAGGAATGGCAACCAAGTTACAGATGAAAAGAGTGGATCCATGCAAGGTGTTGGCCAAATATGGCAAGAATGCATATAAGGTGGAATTACCATCAGACTTGGGCATCTCTCCAGTTTTCAATGTTGCTGATTTGATCAAATATAAGGGATCAGTCAATGATGGGGATCAGAACAGCAAAGAAATCTTCAAGGACATTAGTAATGTGACCCTTCCTCCACAAGACAAGCTTCAGGCAGAGAAGATCTTGCAGTTAAGAGTGCAGAAAGCTACAAGATATAAGGTGTACATGGAGCACCTTATCAAGTGGAAGAACAAGCCAGAATCAGAAGCCACCTGGATAGAGGAAGACCAGTTCAAGAAACTTGGCATTGACCTGACATTGGTCTCTCCTTCCTCTCCTTAGTTGTTTAGGCCGAGAGGGGGAGAATGGTGCAGGAGCACCTTGGAAACTTAGGTTTTCTTAGAATTTTGAAGGAAGTTTAAATTTTGTTGTGATATTTTTGAGGTCATGTTGACCATCTAGCTAGGTTTTTTTGTTATGAATAATTCTTGATCAATCTATGATCAATGGATTGGGAGGTGGTAATCAAAAATGGGTTTTGAAGCCCCAACTTGTCCTCATTCACCATATAGTCAAGTGCTTGAAAACACATTGGGTTTTACAAAAATGCATTTTTAGGTCATCTAAGCCTTGACCCAAGAAGCTTAACTATTTGGGAGGCATATTTAAAGGTGGCCTCAACCTTTGAAGAGGGGTAGAAGTTTTTGTACGGACTGTGTTTTCAGAAGTTGAAGAAAAACAACATTCTTGTCATTATTTTCTGGTTTTTTGTTCTTTTAACAGTGCTTAATGGATTAGATTGTTATAGTTTTGATCTGTAGACTATAGTTTCAGTTGTATCCAAGCATTGTGTAAGGTTAAGTGGTTTCTTTGTTGCATTTTTAAGGTTTTGTTGTAAATAGTTTTATTGCTACTCAAGTTCTGGTTTAGAATAGACTGTATTTTGAAAATGTGGTGCTAGTGCACTTTTCCTCCATACAATCTGTACAACCCTTTGTAAATAGTGTCTAGTCACCATGCTTGTAAATATGCTTGTAGATAGGGTTTTTGTGAGTTCATTTGATGCTAGCAAATGGAAGCCCTTGGCAAGCCAGAGCAGGGTCGATTGGGGCAGTCCTGAAGTAAAAGCTCCATATTTTACAGGGGAACAAAGATCTAAGCGAAATTCTTTTTGGAGAATTTAAAGAAAGGTATTAGGTATGCTTGGAGATCAGGAGTGAGTTCTGGAAGTTCATCTTGAGAGAGCATTCTTTGACAGTCTTCATCAGTTTTGTGAAATTTAGAAACCCTAGGGTTCTTGAGCATTTTAGTGTCTGGACAACATACAACCTGAGCAGGCTTGAGACCACAAGAATCTTGGAGGTGAGGGTAGGGAAACACAATTCCTAAGCCAAGAACCTATATCCTTGGTAGGTTTAGGAGGAGGAATCTTTTTACCCCTATTCAAAGACCTAATTGAGGGCTCAAGGCTACTAGCCTTTCAAACCCTAGGAAGGAACCTTGAGGAAGTGATGGAAAGTTGGAGGATTGTGGTTGCACAAGGACCTTAGATTGGTCATTTTGAAGTTTTTGGAAACACCTTAAAACCCCTGCAAGAACAATTGGAGAAGGTTGAGGTTAATTTGGCCTTTACGGTAGATTAAGGGCTAGAGGAGAGAACATGGTGAAGTACCAAGATTTGCTTGGAAGAAGGATAGTATGTTGACTTGGTGAGCCTTTAAAACCCCTTGGAAGACAGTTTTGAGGCCTTTTAGGTCATTTCGCTGCCCCTACAAGAGTTCTTTAAGTGTTGTGGGAAGATTAGCCTTTAGGAAGCATTAAAGGCTAAGGAAGAATGGAGTCATAGTACCAAGAATTCTCTTGGTAGTTGCAAACTTGACAAGATAGGGTGGTTGGCCAGAAGAACCAAGGGAACCTAGACAAGGTAGAGTTCCTATAGGTTAAGGTGGAGCAGCAAATACACCAGAGGAGGTCTATGACAAGGCCTAGTGCAGGAATCTATGAATGATTCCTCCAGTCTCCCTATCACTTTACTTAACTTTAATCTTGGATTTGATGCATGAACAGTAAACCACAATCAATCAACACATCAAAAACATAGAGAACACCAAAAAAATTATGTGGAAACCATGTTAGGAGAAAAACCACGGTGGATGTTAGTCCACAATATTATACCTTGTTAAAAGTATAATGAAAATAGTAAAGGGAATGCACATGCATTCAGGCACACTACCTAGAACTCACTGCTCAAATACAATGGGGTCTTACTGCCCAAAAATACAAAATAGGATTAAATCCAAAGATTGTGAACTAAGAAAATAGCTTCTTCACAAGCCTGATGACAGTTCTAGTTAAGCATAGAAAAACTCCTTCACTCTTCACTCTCATTTTACTCTGTAATCAAATGAATAGATCAATTATCACACATTATCTTTGTCTTCTCTCACACCATACACACACTAAATTCACTCAACCAATCACTCATATATATCCTCATTATGGAGTTACATCAACCACTTAGCCAAAAAAATAAAACATATTTACAATGTCGTCCCAAATTAACAATTAAATTTTCAATGCAAATTAAACACTATTGACCAATACAATGATGCAACCCAAAACAATATCCATGAGTGTGCCAAACATTCAAATTTCAATCTCCATGGATCCGCAACATGTTACCACCAACATGTCGGCCAATAACATGAAAACCCGAACATGCACAAGAAAAATATTTGACCACGAGCACACCAATCAATGCGGATGTACAACAATGATGGAGAATGATCTAGAAACATCCAAAAACATCGGGAACTAATAGAGAGACATTTGCAACAACTAGAATTACACAAAATTCAATCAAGAACACTGACAGAGACCACAAAAACATTGTCAGAACACAACTGTTCATAGCACGATCAAGTCTTCATGCAGACCTCTGAAAATTCTGGTAGATGAACTAAATACTCTCAGGAATAAACCGTTTAGTCCACAAAAACTAATCTTCAACATGCATAACAAAATACCTTCATGACCTTCATTGTTCCACTGGCAACCTGCAACTCTTCTTTTAAAATTTTTCTCAATATCCTCGACATATACAACCTTCAATACAATAATGCTAATAGTGTTGACATCAATGAAAACCACATATCAACAACACAACCACAACATCCAACAGTGTCACCACTGTGATTTCTTTGATTCTCATAAATGGTGTCATAATAAATGTTTATAAGTATGGTTCCAGATTATGCAATTTTTATTTCACCTATTAAGCCAAAAAATCTTTGAATACAAGTTAGACTGTATTGGTATCCTTGAACTTAACATGTTTGGTGTTAAAATAAATGACAACTTTCCAAATAGTTGTTCTCTCTCCCAAGTCTACACCGTCTCTACAATTTGCATTAGCTGTTACAGTTGTCTTTTGAGATTTTATTTTCAGCCTTTTAGTTTTAGCATGCTTGCTTCATCAATAAGTTAAATTTATTTATATTTCCTTTGTTAAAAGAACAAATAGAAGGTGGGTAACCAAAATGGTAGAAACTAGATCAAGGTTAAATGTATGTATAATTTCAATGACTCACAATGTTGATAAATTTAGTTCTTAATGACCACTTGCAACAATGAGAAACTTGTAGGCATGACACGTCCCCCATCCTCTCATATATTGCATGTGCCAATTGTCAAATTTCATTTAATTTAAAAACCAAAAACATTCTAGAAGAAATCATCATACTTTGCACAAACCTCATGGAGTGGCCACTTGTGACCACAATATCACAACCACACAATGCAATAGTTAATATATTATATAATATTATATATACTAATATAATATCTAATAATACATAATATATAATAATAAATATAGAATATTATTACATATTTATATTTATATTATATATTGCATTATTTATTTTATATATACACAATATAATATGTAATGTATAATATTATTATTATATTATTTATATTTTTTTATTATGTATTATATAGTATATAAATAATATATGTTTATATTGTATTGCAAATAATATATTATTTATAATTGTATAGTATATATTATTTATATACTCATGAAATATAAATAATAAATAATATAATATAAATATATATTATTTATATATTGTAGAATATATAAATAATATATCATACAATATATAAATAATATAATTTGAATGATATAAATATTTATATAATAATATATAACTCATCTACATTATCAAATGTAATACAAATTTAGTTTCATATGTTTGTCAACCTTCTTGATGGGAAAATGTCCAAAGAGTGAGTATAGAAGTGTTAAGGGTGTGTTTCCTGCATTTACATGGTTCGCAACTCATGTAATGTGTCAAAATAGTTATAAGTTTAGAAAAAATGGCAAAACATTTAGAAAAAAGCTTTTAATATGTCGATTGCTAAAAATATGAGTGTTTAGCAGATATTTTGATTCCTTCTATAAAGCTCAAATTCAATACCTTGTTCTTTGCTATCAATCCCAACAACACCATATAAATGCCCATCTTTTATATATATTTAATAGTATGCTAATGTTATTTTAGAACTTGTGATTTAAATTGACATATGTAAAATTGGAGAGCCATAATTCATTATGAAGCTTGTAAAAAGGGGCTTCAAGTAAATTCGCCAACCGTCAACATTGCCAACAATTCAATGCCATGACAAATTCATCTTGTTGAAAATTCATCACTATAAATTACTCGTGAATTGTTGGCGGTGAATTTTCTACGAGATAAATTTGTCATAACAATAAATTGTTGATGATAAATTGTTGGAGGTGAATTACTGATGATAAATTTTCCTAAAATTGTAAAAAAAATAACACACATTATAATAATAACATTACTATTTCTAATAAAAAGAATATATTTTTACATTTAACAAACATTAATTATTTTTACATGATACAATGCGTCTCTTGTTTGCATAAGAAATGCAGAATAAAGTGAAGAGGGGTTATTTCCGTAGGAAATCAGGTGGAAGAAACACGGAACCATGTGAGTCGAAGATGAGACACGAGTGGGAGTCGACGGAGAGTCCATAGAGAGGGAGACTCTCATAGTAGCCTAATGGAAAATTTCACCACTCATTTATTTTGAAATGAAGTGACTAGGTAGCTGTTTCTATTACGAAACCGCGTGGAAAAAAACAAGGCAGAATCATGTCGGTGGGTGAAATTTGTGTTTGAAAAGCAGCAAAGATGTCAGACTGAGGTAGAACTGTCATTTTACTTAAAAGTTGGCGCCGAAATTATTTCCTGTTTTGTAGCATGTGTTTTGTGTAGGAAACGCATAAGATTAAAAGCTAATGTGATTTGCGGAAGAAATGATCAGAGAGGTGGCACTGTGTAAAGAGGGTTTGAACGATTAGAATCTATGTTACAGACGCTTTCTGTACGTAAGGGATCTACCTTTCACATGATGAATGATCTTTTTCTTGGCACTGGCTATCCAGCCCCAGGAATGCACCGGGGATGGATGCCATGTCATATTTTCATCCATGCTACCGATATTGTGCCTCCCAGTGCCGTGCAAACATCAAATCAACCGAGCAGAACCCGTAACTCGCAGCTGTGACTTTTTGGATTTTCGAGCACAAAGTCCCTACTTCCGTGTAAACACAGTAAATCAATAATTGAATATATTAAAATAATCGTTCTTAAAGTGTAAAAATATTTAAAATATTGCTAAAATTTGATAAAAGTTAAAAATCTTATTTTAATGTATAAATATATAAATATTTTAATATACAAAAATATTAAATCTATTAAATATTGTTTATATTAAATTAATTTAAATCTAAATTTAAAAAAAAAATTAATATAAAATAGTGTTTAAATTTTGATAAAAATAAATTTTATTTATAATTTTTTAATTTGATTAAATAACTTGATAAACAATATTCAATGTTTAAAATAAAAATATAAATTTAAACTTTTCTAATATGAAAGAACATAAAACTTTTAAATAAAACACAAGTTTAATTTTTATAAAATTTCATATTTCAATAATTGAATACATTCAAAATTTTCTAAATAAATTTTAAAATAATCATTTTAAATATATTATGATAAAAAAATATATTATGTACAAAAAATTACATACTAAATAATTTATTTTTTTCAAATTGTATTCATTATATTTTGAATATTTTTTCTTGTTAATATATTAATTAGGTTAATATTCTTAAGAAACTAATATTTAATTTTGATAAAAACTTAGTTTCTAATGATGTTACTCCTATACTAAAGACTTTTTTTTATGTTCTTTAGGTTGATTAAATGGAATGTACACAACACTTTTCTTTTTATTTACTCTTTTCTAAGTATTACATTGTCTTTATTGCCCTTTCTCATCTTATCCTTATTTTTTCATCTTTGTCACATATTTTCTATTTCTTTTGTTTCCTTCTTTTCTAATTGTTATGCATCCATGCTTAATTTTATCAGCATTGCCAACAATTCACCAATGGAAAATTCACTAGACAAAAAATTCACTGCCAACAATTAGCATTTTACTTGAGGTGAATTTTTCATGGTAGTGAATTTTCCCTCGATGAATTATTGGCAGTGAATTTTTTGGTGAATTGTTGGCGGTGAATTTTTCTAGAGCCAATTTTATCATGATAGTTTTATACTTTAATGTCTATATACTCATGATCCCATCCCTTGTAATACCTATATTCTACTTTGATTACTTGATGCTTATTCCTATGACCTTGTACAATGCTTAGATCATATGTTTGTTCTATATCACTATATTTTGGTTATGAGCCTTATCAATTTACCTCATTCCTAGATTACTATTATGTGCTCATGCTTAGTTTTTATAACTTATGTAATCATATAGTGTCTCCAATTCCATGTCATCCCATTATATTGCGAGACATCATTCTTCCCCCATATTCAATGTTCACTCCTATCATATTCTAGAGACACCCTTTTAAATTGGGGACATCTAATTTTCTCCATTGTGATGTCCTTATAATGAGTTAGCATTTTACATCAAATGAAATTTGGATTTATCCATATCATCTTGTTCCTACATGTTTGATTATGCTCCTAGATCTACCTTTACTATACTAGAGGTATCAAAATGCATTTTTTATCCTATCATGTGTGTTCACATGCACTACCATGTTGTAAGAGACACATAGGAGAAACCATGCCTCCTCATATCACTTATTGTAGCTTTGGTTTTATTTATTTATTTATTATGTGTAGTGTAAATATGATTGTAACAAGGGGTATAATGTAAACATAATACAATAAAGCTCTTCAAAGAAAAATAAATTAAACATTTTAATAAATACAATAATTGAATATTTATAAAATTTTAGATAGATGTAATTAATATGTCTATATTAGTTAGGTCATTTTGACATTTAAAATATTTTAATTTAATTATGTAAAGTAAAATTTCATAGAAGAATACTCTAATTTATAATGAGAACATAAATATATTCAATCTTATTAAATATTTGGAATGTTTTAACATTAAAATAAATTATAATAAATTAAAATTGTAATTTTTTATATATATATAAAATATTTTTAAAATGAAATATTAATTTTAAAAAATATTAAGATAATTAAAATACATTTAAAAAATATTTATAATAGATACAATTTAGAGAGAATGAACTATTTATTATGTACTTTTTCTATATCTAATATATCTTAAATATCATCATACATGTAAAATGGTTTTTTTTTAAATGAATTCATTTATTAATTTATAATTAAAAATATATATTTTATCCAAAATTTAATATTCTTTCATATTAAAAGTTTTAAAATTTAAAGATTTTCCCAAAATTTCATAAATTTAACTTTTATTTTATTTTAAGAAGTTAACTATTTTTGTAAGAAATTAGATATCTTGAATTATTGTTGTTCAAATTAAAAATTTAGAAATTAGAAAATATTTTTATCAAAATTTATATTAAAGATATCAACATTTTAATACTCAAATTAAAGTAATAGAAACAATTTTTTTAGAAGATTTTAATATTTTAATATTAAATATTTAAATATTCTTATTTTCAATTTTTTTATATTAAATATTTAAAGAATTTAACCTAAATAACATCAACAAAATGTTGTGTGTATTTTATTTGACTAATTTACATAATATTAAAAAAAGTGTTATGCATATATTTAATTTAATCAATTTACTAATATGATTAGAAGGTGAGTTTTTATTAAAATTAAATATTAGTTTCTTAACAATATGGACATAATTAAAAAATGTATTCAAAATACAGTGAATACAATTTGAAAACATGCATTATTCGTTAAGTATTTTTTTAATATAATATATATATTTATCTTAATATATTTAAAAGTACTATTTTAAAATATATATTGAATATTTTGAATGTATTCAATTATTAAAATATGAAATTTTATAAAATTAAATACATTCAATCATTAAAATTTAAAATTTTATAAAAATTAAACTTATATTTTATTGTATAAAATTATACATTTGTATTTTTTCAAAATTTAAATATTTACAAGAAATCTTATACAAAAGATTTAAAATTTTATTTTAAAATTGAACATTGTTTATCAATAATCAAATTTAAAAGTTATGAATAAAATTATATTTTAATCAAAATTTAAACATTAATTTATATTAAAACTATCAAATTTTATAAAAATTACAATTGTGTTTTATTTAAAAGTTTTATATTCTTTCATATTAGAAAAGTTTAAATTTAAATTTTTATTTTAAACATTTGAAGATTGTTTATCAAGTTATTTAATCAAATTAAAAAATTATAAATAAAAATTATTTTTAACAAAATTTAAACACTATTTTATATTAAAGATATTTTAAAATTTATATTTAAATTAATTTAATATAAACAACATTTAAGAGATTTAATATTTTTTATATTGAAATATTCATATATTTCTATGAAAATATTAATATATTTATACATTAAAATGAAAATTATAACTTTTTATCGAATCTTAAGATATTTTAAATATTTTTACCCTTTACGAATGATTATTTTAATATATTCAATTATTGATTTACTGTGCTTACACGAAGGAAGGAAGAGACATAATTTGTGCTCGAAACTCAAAAAAGTTATGGCTGCGAGTTATGGTTTTGTTCAGTTGATTTGATGTTTGCGGAGAGGCACGATATCCGTAGCATGAATGAAAGTATGGCATGGCATCCATCCCCAGTGCATTCCTGGGCTGGATAGCCAATGCCCTTTTTCTTCTCCAAAATTTTTGACACAATTTTCAACCACTTTCACGATTCCGCATTTTTTCCACGCGGTTTCGTACTTATGTCTCATAAGCGGGCAATGTCTATGCAGGAGATAATTTGCACCGCATGGCATGGATGCCCATCCGCTGCCATCCCCCTGACATACCTGCTGCCGTATTTTCCAGTCCTCGTCGGTCCCTGACGTACCTGCTGTGCCAGTGCCGTATTTTCCTGTTTTCGTCAGTGATGTTCCATACGCCCTAGACTTCCGTGCAAGGAAAATTCGCCCTAGACTTCCGTGCAGGAAAATTTTATTGAGTTTGAATTTTAGTTTAATTCATCCCCTTCCGCCTGCCATTTGGAGTAATATTTTTATAACTTTTTTATTTTTAGTTAATATAAATTAAATATATGTAGTTTATTTTTATTTTTTTTAAATGATTTTAATATATTTTTATTATTAAATATTTATTGATTTTTTTTATATGAATTTTTATTTTTTTAAATATATTTTTTTAAAAAATTTAATAATATATATATATTTTTTTTTTTATTAATATAAATTATAACTAAAATTAAATATATGTAGTTTTTTATATTTTTAAAAATTGATTTTAATATATTTTAATTACAAAATATTTATTGATTTTTTTATAAATGAATTTTTATTTATTTATTTATTTATTTTTTATAAATTTAATAATATTTTTATAAATTCTTTATTTTTAAGTTACTATAAATTATAACTAAAATTAGATATTTTTGGATGCAATATCAATTTTTTATTTTACAATTTAGAAATTAGTTTTTAATTGAATTGTGTAATTTCAAAGGGTTGATGATGAATAGAATGTTATAAGAGAAAACATTGATATTCATGAACTGTAAAATAAAAATCAATAAATACTTTAAATTATTCTAATTATCAAATTTTCACCTTTATATATTTTTCAATCTAAATTTAAATAAATGTTCTTCACATAATGTAACTTTTGTATGTTAATTATTTGTTAATATAATTATAGTTTTATAGTATGAATCTAAGTTTAAAACCCATCAATTTTATCTCTTTGGGTCAATCCAAAAGTATGGCTATATTTATTGATTTATTGATTTTTTTTATAGCCATACTTTCCCCATTTAGTGCCTTACGTTTTATTTTATCTTCTTTAAATTTCATTCTTAACATGTAATGTTTGTATAAATTTTATTTTTAATATGTAATTTTTTTTATATTTAATTTCATTGATTAATAATTGAAGATTAGTTAATGTTATTTTTTTTATTTAATAGTTGTTTTTTTAAAATAATTATTTTTTAATAATGTTTTAGATTTTATTTTGTAAATAAGAAATAAAGAATAATTAATATAGATTGTACAAATATCTTAATCATTTTATTTATTATACATAATACATAATTTTAATCTTTTAAATTATTTTATTTTATTTAAAGAGTATTTATATTTATTTAAAAGTTATTTTAATTTTTTTATTTTATCAAAATGTGCAATAATATTGAAAAGTAATTATTTTTTACCGAAGATTTAAAGTGCTTGTGTTGGGAGGTAAGATAATTTTATTGAATTAGGTAATTATTTTACCCAAAAATATTTTTATGTGAAAAGCCAAATGAATCAATTTTTACCAGAGGGTTATAAAAGGGATAATTATTTTTACCTAAAGAGCATGCTGAAGATACATACAAGAAAAAAGTGAAGTGAATTTTTCCAATGAAAGAAGACTATTATTGAATTAATTTTCACAAAGACGAGGATTAAAGATTAAAATATTTAATTTTCCAAAAGGCAACTAATTAAATATTTTATTTTTTCCAAAGTGTTGCACCAAAAGGAAGAGTTGTACCAGATAGATGCCAGATAGCCCATGGACTGTCATGGGATGGTAACAGTCATTAAAATTTTATAAAATAATTGTCATGGGCTATAGATAGTCATTAAAAATCAAAATCTTAAAATTAAAACTTTAAAAAAAAGAAGCTTAAAAACTAAAAAGTTGAAAACATCATAATACATACCTGCACAAAAGAATGAAAGGAAGAAATTAGAAGGAACGTATGAGTAATGATAATACCTAAATTTTTGAAAGTTTCCAGACCCACACAATAATGAAAATCCAAACATGAATGAAATTTAGTGAAAGTCATCTACATAAGCATGCTAAAATAGAATGCACTCAAAAAGAAGAATAGATTTGACCCAAAACCAAGCAAGGGACTACTTTTTGTTCTATAAAAAGCATGTTTGGTAAACTCTTATCAACTTCATTTGTCAAGATAATAAAATAATATCATTCTTTTCAACCAAAACCTTATCACTTAATTATTCTTAATCATAAGCAAGTGTTGAATGCCCTTTCAAGGCCCCTCTCTCCACCACTTTTATATATTATTCTTCATTTTTTGTATTCAAGGAGGTATAAGGTAGAGATTGCCACATAAGCTTAGATGGGGGTAAGTAGAATCATTAAGAATGGAACAAGATAGCCAATAATGAGAAAGAGAAAAGATACCTAATTGAAGAATGACTCCTATTTGAGGATGTTGGTGGAAGGTTTGTTGAGTTACTCTTCTTTATTAATATATTTATCTATTGACTTGTGTATATTTTTAACCATTTAGTTTTGGGTTTGTCTTTTTTTAAGGTAGATTAGATGAATTTTTTATTGTGGTTTTGGTTTATATAAGCAAGGTCATTGTACACTCTTGTAACATACCTCATCATCATCGAATCGAGGTATTGGAAAAGGTGTTGCATGAAGCCGAGCTCAACCTCGAGTGGGCTAAAGAACATTAGGCAGACAATGAAGTGTATATCCAATTAATGACTGATAAAAATATGTCTATCAAGGAACTAGATGTGGAAAAAGTTAAAGAATATTTCCATAAGATGGAGGAGAGTGCAATGGACAGAATATCTTCGCTCTTCATGAATTTTGTTGCTAGGGCATTCGCTTGATCGAAACAAATGGTGGAAGCCGCTTCGAAATGTACCAAGCATGGAGAAGAGATGGTTGTTAGATGCCTTCTTGATCCATACTTTTGGTTGTTTGTTGATGACATACAGTTGTATAAAGTTAGTTTGGACTTAGATTAACGACTGCTCTAAATTTCTATTGTTTGCTCATGCTTATGGTGAATGAATAACTGAATATCTGCAGTCCTTTGAAGTTTGCACAAATTTCATGAGATTGTGTAGTAATCTGGTTAAGTGAAATTCTGTTTTAGGAAGGTTGTCCATAGTAAAATCCTCCATGATCACTGTTCATTGCTGAATTTTAGGTCTAGGAACCTTCTCTCTTCCTTGCCCTTTTCCTTTTTTTTTTAATAAGTAACCTATGCTAAGGTTCATTGCACATTGTAAAGCCAAATCTTAAGCTAAAGATAGGAGTTCAAACTGATGTTTGAACCTGCAGCAAATTGCGCACTAACTTCTAACTTCGAGGAACTCCATTTTGTGATCCTACTTCCTTCCAGCCTAACTTCGTGAGTCCACCCTGCGATTACCACTTATCACAAGACTTTCTTCCAGCCTAACTTCAGAGAAATTGGCTTGGCAAATGAAGGTAGCACGGTATTTTTCCTTTATGTCATATATAAAATGTTTGCATTAGCTGTAGCACAATCATGTTATAGTGAAATTCTATTATTTTGCCTCTTTTTTCCCCTAATTCAATGCACTAGCCCCCTTAGGTTTTGTTCCCTTCTTAGTTCAGTTATTCCTAACTTGCTAAGTATGCATGATAATTTATTTAATCAAAATAATAATCAACATTGTACTGTCTAGTATGCTAGGGTGACCCATTGTGGAATGCACAGTGCGAGGCCTGCAAAATAAGTAACAAGGTTGGAAGGGAGATTATGGTGGAATGTGAGGAGTTGTCCCCCTAGACCCTCCCCCTACGGACTTGAGGTCACCGAGGTATCCTTCACCCAAGGACCGCCTACGTTCCCGCTTTCAAACGAGTCAAAGTCACACGTAGTTCTCCTTACAAGGTCTCTCAAAGACACCTACACTCGAGTTACCATAATCAAGATTTTTCCAATGTTTCTCTTCAAATAATAATAGTTAACAATAATTAGTAATTAAGTCAGTTCGCCATTTAACAACCCATACTATAATCCTTCCATTCACATAGGTTGTTATCTTAAACTAGTTTGAAACCATAACCTGTTTCAAGCCATAGCATGTTTGAAACCATAACTTATTTGAAACTATAACCTATTTCAAACTATGAATGATGATAAATGGACTTACAAATCATGCAAGGTACCGACTTCTCTTCCATTTTTGCTCTACATGGAATGTTTATTTGTTCATTAGGGTTGGTCTATATGTAATAACCCAAAATAATACCCCAAAAGTTACCACTATTTTTTTTATTATTATCTTATTTTGTGTTCATTCACTTGCATACTCAGGTACTTCTATCCATATGGGATAGGCATCCATCCATCCAGGATGGGCATCCAACCATATAGGTTAGGCATTAGTCCATATGGGACAAGAATTCATATATCCATCCGTGATAGGAGTCTACCCAAACGAGGTAGTCATCTATCCTGTCATGCCCAAAATTTCACACAAAAATACAATTAAGGACAAAACACAAATTTCAAATTTCGACCACAAACTCTAACATAATTCCCAAAAGCTGCTTCCTACACATGTACCTCATGAAAACCTAGCAAACATTAGACCAATAATAATTCCCAAAAGCAAAGTTCCCCTACAAAGTGACACAAAATGGCCTTTTCAACAATATGGCAACCAAAATCCACATGGTCAAACAAGTTCAAGTCCATTACAAATGCAATTCAGTATGAACCCTCCACACATCAAACCAAATTCCAACTTTTACTCCCAACATCCAAAAAAAAATCCAACTTTCAATAATAACACTCGAAACCAAAATCCATAACACACATTTAGGATCAACACCAATTCATCCACCCCAAACATTGGATTGTAAGACTCAAACATGGGCCCGTATATCATAATTTAGTTACAAAAGGGGTGGACACATCATTGAATCAAGTTGATGTCTTGACAAACCCAATTCTTGCACTACAAAGGCAAGTGGACAACATGCAAATATCAATAAGTAAAATGTACTCCACACAATATTTATGTCCATATCCTTTTGACAAGAGCATATACATGCCTCCTTTCAACACAAATATGTTATTTTGAATTTCATCAAGTATAGAGGAAAGGGAAACCCCATTAAACATGTGAGGGAGTTGCACATGGATTGCATATACATCACATTTGAACACACATACCTAATGAGATTTCCCCAAGAAGCCTCATAGGACAAGCACTCGAATGGTTTTTCCATTTACCTATAGGCATAAGAACATGGGATGAACTAGCAAATAAAATTTATGATAGATTTTTCTTACAACATCAAAAGTGATATTATTGTAGCCACATTATGTCATACAAAACAAGCAGAAGGTGAGGCATTCGTAGCATTCCTTTAAAGACAGAGAGTCTTGGCTAGTAGATGTCCTTGTGAGATACCTGAAAAACAAAGAGTTATCATCTTCATTGAAATTGAAATACCAATTACAATTCTATTATTGCAGTTTGTTCCCTGACCTCATGGAGAAAAGCACTACCCTTGAAAAGGAACTCATTTCAAAAGGGAAAATTAAAACTTTTAACAAAAATAAAAACTCCCAAAGTACCTCAAATGAAAAAAGTAAGTATTTGGCTTGTAATGAGAATGTCACAAATGATGGAGTTATTGATGCAAATGCAATGCACAAATCTAGTCTGATGCAGAGCTAGGAGGATTCACAAAACATCTCACAAATCCTTAACAATTTCTCAAGGCAATCATTAAGTAATGCATGCTATTAAGCATTCTCTCAACCATTCAACATGACAAGAAAACAACAGAAAAAACCTTTATCTGACCTTGGATTGAGTCTTCCATCAGTAAAATATATCATTCCATGCATAACACTGTCAGCAACATAAATATAACAACCATAGGTCTTTGATTCACAACTTGCACCATAACTTTTCAGCCTTTCAATTAGGGACTGTCATCACAAAATCTTTGAACTGACATAATATACCAACTTTAATCACAAATTTGAGTACCTTGGATAATCTTCTAAAACATATAATAAATTTAGTTGCCTTTGTAATGTAACAACACTACAAATAACGTTTGTAATCTGCCCTTTTAGGCCTTTACCAGTCTGATTTCACTATGAACTGTAAAAAACAGTCATTAATAACTTTCACATGGATAATAATTAATCCAATCGCTCCGGTCAGTTTGTAGATTACTTAGTTACAGAAATTTAATCCAATTTTTAGACAGATCCAACGGTTAAAACAAAAGTTATGATGGTTTTACCAAAACGGGTAACCCTTGGTAGGGTTCCAGGCTGGTTTTACAAAAAATGCCAAATCTTTCTCATATCTTCATGAAATCAAATGAGACCAAGTTCAAAATGATGTAGAAACATATTAATACCTTCTCCAATGACTTCCCCTTCATTATATTGCCGTACATTTCCGTACAAGAGCAAAGAATCACGTTTTTATAGTGTTTTCTGAGAAAAAAAAAGAATTCCATTGATATTCTTCCATTACAAATCAATTTTCTCCCTTTGTTTTCGACCTATGGAGGATTTTTATACATTGAGGACTAAAAATAACTCATATCAACTGACTATTACTAATTCCAATCTCCATTTAACTAATGGACTTAACATTTATTTAATTTTTTGCTCTCTTGACAATGTTTACAATGAAGAGTAACTTTGAACATTATGGAACCAATAACCTAAAATATGATTTCCTAGGACTCAAATGACCTCATACATATCAAAAATGGATCATTAATCCTTATTAAAACATTAAGACATCAAAAATGAATACTAAACCCAATAAGGCCTCATGGAGGCATGTGATCAAATAGGTGCTCCTGCACCATAGTCCCACAATCACCCTTAAGGGACCTAATGCATCAAACAAGAAGCCACATATACCTAAGAAAACAACAAATGCAATCTAAAATAACCCAAGGTGTGGACCTCAAAGGAAATTTCAACCACTTGACAAAAATACACTCCCTTAGGGGAACCAATCAAATTCGTCTTAAAACAACTTTTACAAAAAAATGTCATATAACTTTCAAAGGTGAAAGACTATGAACAAGGGCCATTTAAACCTTCATGGTGGGATGCAAATTCCTTTTGTGATTATCATTGGACCAAAGGACACAAAAATTCATCATGTCAACAACTCAAGAACATAATTTAGGACCTTATTAAAAATGGTGTCATAAAGGTAGATAACCAACAAGCAACCTCCAATAGTGATCATAACATCATTAAAAATCCTTTGCATGACCTTGGGATGGGGAAAGCCTCCAACTCAAGTACAAAGACTAACAACCAAGCTAAATTCACCCATGTCACCTATGACTATACAATAAATAACATTCAGGCCTTAGATAACCATGTCAATACCATTATCATTAAGAAACCACCAAAATGTGCAATCACAACATGAGGAACCAAGGTAACCTTTTCTGACCAAGACTCATTCTCATAGAAATCCAACCACAGTTACCCTTTACACCTAGAAGTCCACATCAATAAAAATACAATCAAATGATTCCTAGTAGATGGTAGAATTGGATTGAACATTTGTACTCTAAAAATAGTTATGACATTAGGTTTCATTGAAGCTTGCGTAGAATCCTCAAAGAGCATTATCATAAAGGCTTATGATGATGTAGGACACTCCTCCAAGGGCATCATATCACTAATTATAAGAGTTTTGCCCGCTATATTAGATACCAACTTCAAAGTTTTGTACTTGGATATCCCCTATAACATCATCCTTGGCTGACCATGGATTCATTCTATGAAGGTCATCCCATCCATTTATCATCAATGCTTAAAGTTTCCCCATAATGACACTAAGATTACACTAGCTGGAAATCTTGATCCTTTCTAATATTGTAACAATCTAAGAGGAACACTTGAGCAACAAGTACCAATCAATTAAGAAGGTTCATCATCAGCTTCATCATGCATTACACCGATCCCTACACTTTAACCAAAGCATTCACTTCCAAGATTTCATCTTCTGATCCTAAGATCTAGGTCCAAGATAAGGGGTGTGGAGAGTACCATATGAAGACATCTTATTGTATCAGTAAAATTCCTACATCACCAAAATTTTATGGTAAGCCATCAACCATAAAAAAGGAACCCAAGGTCACTATTTGAGAATCTCCCTCACAACTTTCATAAAGTGGGGAGAGTTGAGTAAATAAGCTATTAATGAAGAATACATCACCACATGGTTATATAAGGAAGAAGAATACATTGAACCCAAGAAATCCAAACCGAAAAATATGGTAAAGGCTTTGGGATCATGAGACGCAAACCCTCTCCAACCCTTTCCCACCCTCTCCCACTCTCTCAAACCCTCTCCCACCCTTGCCCACTGATGCAGAGGAAGGTGGAGACCTTCTCAAAATGAATCACAAATGATCTTCAGATCAATTTCAAAATGGGTTTCAAAGAACTCATCAAAATTCCACCATATATCATGTCCTCCCTTGTAGCACAGGCAACCTAGTTTAAGCCACTTTACACTCACGCTTTCCAAAAAACTTAACAAATAAAATATGGATTTAGACACCCATTAAGGACTTACATAACATACTTCAATATCAGATATAACTCCCTTGGACCAGTTTAGGCTTCCAATACATCACCATGGGAAAAACAAGGAAAATAGGTCAATTTAACAAAGGAAGTACCCTTCAAACCTATCCAATCATCTTGAAACCTTGGGGCAGAAAATTAAATGGCTCAAAACCATAGAATACAAGTTTTTAGACGTCTATGACACCTCTAACATGCTCCAGCACAAACCCCTCCTCAACTTGCCTAAAAAACTAGGGCTTTTTGATTATAGGACTTCCAAACACTTCCAGGTCTTAAATTTTGACTTTTCACCATTAATTCAACATTAATCAGCTACAACAACTCAAAAATATACCTCTTGTTAAGGCAGATTCTCCACTACTATACCCTAGGGTCCATCTTCATGCCTTTTTTTATGCTAAATCACTGTGCACATGTTATATTTCCTCTTCCCTGCACATTTCTTTGTTAGTTTCTCATGGTACATGTTATATTTGATCCATTTCATAAGTTTTCAGTCATAAAACCCTATGAAATGGATCATTTATTCATTTAAAACCCTCAAAACTGTGTAAAATCTGCACTTTTCCTGTGGATAGTCAATTAAAACGTGGTAGAGTTGATCTATTATGCTTACCAGAACATGTAAGGAATGTTAAAACATGCAAATACAGATTACCAAGGTGTCCAACAATGTATATCTTCAACGGGAATCAATGATTCATAAAAAAAAACCAAACTAGTGCAAGAAATCTGTGTTTTTTCTTTATTTTCAGAAACAGTCTGTACAAATCTTTCACCAACCACCTAACCTCCGTATAAATGATTATTTTAGGGTTATAGATCAATTCCCAAACTGTCCCAACCAATTCAAGTTGCATTAGAGGGCCACACAATGTTGCTACAAGCCGTACCAATTGAAAAAATAGTCAAAAACACTGTAAAAATAGAGTTTCTTCTTATTAAATGCTTGAAAACTTAAAAAATGCCAACCAACCCCCACCGTCGACCCAAGGGAGGCTTTTTAAACATTATCCCACCTTCCCCAACAGCCCTCAACTGATTTTTTAAAAGAGGGAACTGTTGTTTAGTGAAATTACATCATTATGGTGAAATTACACCAACTTACAATGTGAAAACTTTGCAATTTTGGAGCAAATTTCAATCCGAAAGACCTATGACCTCAAAAACCATTGAATCCTACTGTTTTTTAGTGAAATTACATCATTTTGGGTGTGGGTTTTCAGCTGTGTGTGAGTTTGTCCAAAACTTGCAAAAGTTGCTATTTTGGGTGTCATGCATCTTGGCAACTTGGCAAAAATGATGAAAACTCATTAATATTAATGGGAAACATCTTGAACTGATAAAATTTATTGTAAAAGGCAAGTTGGAGCCTGGAATGGTTGAGCATTGAACATTTGAAGTGATTTTTGGTGTTTATGCAAGAATTTTGAATAAGATTTCCATTGTTTTCTGTAGTTGCAGCAAGTTTTTGGCTCTTGTACGGCCTGTACAGCCCTGCTTATGGAATAAAACCAATTGCATGTTATATTATTGTGTTCCCTCTTTCATTTGGCGTTGGTTTCATGAATTTTCATCATGTTTTGAGAAAGTTATTGAGATTTTGCCAAAAACTGTCCCAGTTTTGTTGTGATTTTCTGAGTTTCAGGTCACTTTCTTGGTTTCGTATGAACTGTACGGCATTGGTAATGGCTTGAAACCAATTGCACGTTAAATATTGTTGAATCCTCTTTCAAATGGCGTTGATTTCAGGAGATTTCATCAAGTTTTGTTGAAGTTATAGTGATTTTGGTGAAAACTGTCTAAACCTTAGCTAGGGTGGGCAGCAAGCACTAAAAATGTAATAAATATTTTTCCAACTGCTCAAAAACCCTGAAATCTTGAGAAAAATTCTGTCTTGATCTATATTTTAATTTGGATTTGGGTTTGAGTCTTCATTTGCTTGGGATTGTGAGAAATCTATGACAGTCCATAGGAGGAAACTAGGGAAAAATAGTGATTTCTCTCTTTTTGCTACTAAATCTCTCAACCCACGTTTGAAAAACTTGATCCATGGGTTGAAAAATGTTTATTGATGTTTTTGGTGAGTGTGTAGACCTGGAGCAAGGCTTACTTTGGTTGTTTGAAGCTTGGTTTGTTTCCTTCTAGACTGTCCCATTAGAACAATGAAGAGAATCTTTCAAGAAATATGTGTATTTTGATCTTTTAATGTTGGTTGCCTAAAACCCACGTTGGATTTCCAAGTAACTACTGCTGTCTCATGTTGTTAAGGGTCTTTGGAGTCTCTACAAGTCTAGGGCATGCATGGCTTGGTCAATTCAAGCTTGAGTTTTCTTTGTTTGGGGCTGTCTCCATAGGACAGTATAAGCAAAACATGCAAAACAGTTTGAAACCGCATTAGTACTTGTCATGGGTGTTGAAACAAAGTAATTTCTCATCAAAATCCATCCCTAGTATGCTGTTTAAAGATGGATTTCATAACACATATTTGGTGCATAAAGATGCTATTAGGTATAAGTTGGTTCCTTTGCCTTTGGAGCAGTCTAATGAGAGTTTTGTGATCTGTTTTGAGAAGAATTTGCAGGCCAAAGTGCAGGGTAAGACAGGGGAAGATACTGGTTGGTTGAAAAATAGTAAGTTGCAGCAGAGATTTGAAGCACACAGTCCTAAAAATCAAAATTTGTGGGACTTGGACAGTATTAAGGTTGGAGGCATTGAATGCCCTATAGTTGAGGGTGATAGAGGAGGTGTTCTTTCCCAAAGAAATCAGGGGATTAAGGGCAAAAACAGGGCACAAGATCAAATTGAGATCAAGCAGCAAAAAGGACAAACAAAACACAGTTTTGACACTAACATGTTGAGTGACATGAATGCAGGTTGGCAGAAAAGGAAGAAGGTAACTTTGGGATATTTCATGCTTGGTAATCAGAAGCTGCAAACATACAAGAACAAGGAGTATTATGGCAGCAACAAGTTGGATACTTCTTGGGGCAAGAACTTTTTCTTTCTTGGGGAGAATGGTGCAGGAGCACCCAAGCTCTTCAAGGAACACTTCAACAGACATGAGGATGCAGGGGTCATGAAGACCTATCAAGGAACTCAGAAAGTTAATTATGAAATTTTGAAGCCTATAATGAATTTTGAAATGGTTAAAAACATTAAGGGAGTCAAATGTCCTAAGGGTCTTGATAAGGACCATAGGACCAAAATGCATTGTAATTGCACAAATAATGTCCTAAGAGTCTAGATAGGTTTTTAGTGTTTTAATCATGTTAATTAAGGTTGAATAATGCCATGTAATAGGTTTTAAGGATTTTTAGTTAGTAGGAGTTAATAAAATAAAAGTTGGAAAATTCAAATTTTAAACTTCCAACTTTGGGCGGGAAAGTGATTTTTAGGAGTTTTAGCAACTTTGATGATTTATTGATTTCTATTGAAGATTTTTTTAGTAGGATGGTTTAGGGACTTGTATCAACTTTTTTTGAGGTCATTTGAATGTCCTGAAAGCAACAACAAACAATTCTTTGTATATTATTGCTGACTGTCCTCAAGAAAGTGCAGATTTTTCACTAATTTTGAGGTTTTTCATGGATGTTTGATCCATTTCATGAGGGAATGATGTTGTAACTTGTGAAATGGATCTATTATAACATGTATAATATAGATCTAACAATTTATTGTACAGGAAAGAGTGATTCTTGGGTGTACACCGAGTTTTAGCAAGGAAAAGTGCATGGAAATGGAGGCTAAGGTGTAGCAGCAGAAGATTTGCCTTAATGAGGGGTATATTTTTGAGTTTAAGGTGTTTATATATGTTGAGTTATTGGTGAAAAGTCCAAGATAAGGTTGTGGAAATGTTGGGAAAGCTAATTTTCAAGAGGCCCTAATTTTGGAGCAATTTGGTGAGGGTTTTGTGTTTGAGGGTGTCAAGGGTGTCATAGGCACCTAAAAACTTGAAAATCCTTGGTTTGGAAACATTTTAAGATACTGTTGAAAGTTTCATAGTTAGGGGATAAGTTTAGAGAGGGGTTGCTTTGAAAAAGTGGGCTAATTGGGCCTTAAATTTGAGGAAACAATAGATTTTGGTAGGTCTGATCCAAAACAAGTGCCAACAAGGTTTTGGTATGTTGTGTAGCATCACAAAATACATCTTAATCAGTCATTTATTTTTGGAGTCCTTTACAAAAAGTTGTTAGAAAAAGTTGAGTGAAAAGTAAAAAAAAAAACCATTGCTAGAGGCCTAGTTGGGCTAGAAGCCTAGTCAAGGTGCAAAAAGTGAGTTTGTGTTTAAGTTAGAGGTTTGGGGCTTGAAACCATTCAAGACAAGTTTGTTTGAGTCTTTTAAAAGCTTCCCAAGGGTTTGGGTCCATAAGTGAAGGTTTAAAGTCATAAGTGAAACTTTGAGGCTTATCTCCTGTAGGGTGCCTAGAAGAGGGTTTGAGATTGCTTCATAGAAAATCCTTCAAATCATTATGTGTTTCCAAAAGTCTCATAGCCTCTGCATAATTTTGTGACTAAAAAATTTATGTTTCCTTTGTGACCAAACCAATAGAACTGAGCCTTCAATGAATTACAAAAATGTATGCAAAAAGGTATCACCAGAAATGTACCAAACCAAAATGAACCTCGATGATCATTAAATACAAAAGACCTCAGAATTTATGCCAACACTATAAGTGTCAAAATCAACCCTTCACATCAATGTCAAAACCTATGTGGAAGGGGTCAACAAAAATTATATTGTATATAGACTTTTATATATAAAATTGTAGAATAATTCTCTACACATATACAAAATTGGCATTTATACCAACTCAAAATGTTACATATGTCATCTCAAGATCTACATACCAAGTGTATGTAGAATAACTACACATTCCAATAGTCGAATTGATCTTATGTCTCAGACAAATCTTACATTTGTGGTGGATCATCAAAATGTAGCCTCCTCATGCCACTAGATGGATGAAAAGTTGACTACACAGTAACAAGACAAACCATAAATTTGATTAATTAGCTAAATGGTAAATAAATTAGACCACCAAATAAAAACTTATTTATAATTTAGAAATTTCAAATTACCATATTGTTACCATCTTTACTTTGCATTACATCCATTGTTGTTGCTTCTTGGTTAAGATCAATAGAAAATGGAAACATATGTTGTTGGGTGTTTTGTTGATCATCTAAAGCCACAATAACATGCACATTTGAGACATCAACATAGAAAAAAATAATTTACAAATTAAAAACATAAAATTGATTGAAGTGTGTTCTATAATTTTTATACCATCTCCACTTTGCATTGTCTCCATTGTCATTTCTTGGTTAAGATCAATAGAAAAAGGTAACATGTATTCTCTACTATTTTGTTGATCCTCTGAAGCTGCAATGACACATATTTAACACATCAACATAGATAAAGTTTTCAAGTGTAAAACTACATTATGTAATTAATATAAACAATAGTAAATTTATAAAGATTAGAAATTTGATTAGAGATAGGAATTGACTAATTTCCTATAAAGTTAATAAACACACTTAATAGTTAAAAAATTACCATCTATAAGTTGTATTTCATCTATTATTGTTTGGTTTAGATCAATCGAGAAAGGTAATTGATGTCGTTGAGTACTTTCTTGATCATCCAAACCTACAATGACATGTATTTAACATATGAAATAAAAACAAGAAGTATTGTTATGCAAATTACTAAAATTCTTTTTAAAAAATATACTTACTGTGTTGTTGCATAATACTAACTCTTTCTTCTTCTATTGCGATGCTTGAGCGTTTAATGACCTTTTTTTTCTTTTTCTTTCTACATCCTGTAGAGGGAAATTGAAAATTTTCATAGTCCTCAATTGTTTCATTCAAGTCTTCAGAAATGGCATTGTCTCTTTGATGAATTGAACGACGTTTACACATTTTGCTTGGACTGAACCATGGTGATATTCGTCTCATAGATATGTTATCTGAACCAGGGATTGATGTAAATGTGGAAGAGGAAGGAAGAGATGTATGAATATCTTTTCGCAATCTCCCAATACATTGACAAAACTTTTCTTTTTCATCTTCACTGGTTGGTAAATTTTGGAGTAGATGATTTAAATAATCAATAGAATTTTGAAAGTTATCATTCAAAGCACCAGATGATTTCCAGCCATCTGTAATACAAATAAAAATGATTAAATCTAAAAATATCTTAATATTTTATTATAAAATGGTGACATTGAGATTTACCTGTTCTTTGGTCTTCACCAATGGCAATCCTAAGCACCTCTTGATCTTCTATTTGATTGCAACCATCTATAATTCGATTAAGATTTAATTAATTTTGTGAACCATAAAAAAACTAATATTTAATTGTAAATACCATATCAATATTACCAATGGTATTGTTTCCATGACTGAATCTCCCTCTGACATTCTCATCATCATCAAGCAATGGAGTAGTGCCATCTATAATTCAATGAGATTAATTTAGTTATTTTTGAAAAATAATAATAATCATTTAACATATAAATATTAAAATTAAATCTCAAATGACCCTTACCAACAACTTGATCTTGCTCATTTATTTTGTTTCGCTTTAGAAGATCTAAAATCTTTAACACATGTTTGCATGTGTTTCCCTTCTTTGCCCACTGACAGTCACACACATGCAAATCTGGTCCATATTTTCTAACAAGGTACCATTTTGTTGGAGTTGTTTGGCTTCTTATTTGGTATGTGTTAGGGACGAGATCATATGGGCAACAATTTGTATCTGGTATTTTTTTGACCTCTCTAATGCAGTTGTGTAATATCGTTCTTTTTTGAAGTTAGTCAGAAACCCAGATAATTGCAAATATCTTTTATTTTTGTAGAATGGCTCTACCCTATGAAGAAGTGTATGGATAAGCCAATCCATTCTCCTCGTGTACCTCTTAGCATGATCACTTAAATAGTGACTCTTGATGT
>VDFB02393185.1:0-16423 GCA_007258455.2 Sequoia sempervirens | reverse complement strand
ACCAAATAGATTTAAAAAATAAAAAATAAACCTAGTAGTTTAGAAACTACATTCAATTTGCTACAGATTCTATTCTTACATATTTTTTAAATAATATAGATAACTTATTCAAATTTTTACATCAAATTGCCTAACTTTGATTTTTCTGAATTTTTTGCCACTTAAGGGCCTATTTTTTCCATGATTATCCTACACCTACCCTTGCATTTTTTAGTTATTGGATCTATGAGTTATGTGATTGGTAGGTATGTGTAGCCTATTTATTGTAGTGGATTGAATCAAATGTGGACTATCTATATCTACTAGGTTTGATTCATTGTTGTTGCAAACTTTGTTAGTTGGCCTTGTCTATGGTCATTTTTGCATTGGTATGTTGCTTTGGGATGAGAGGATGGATGGTTAGAGTACCTGATTAGTTGTTTCATGAAACTTGTAGCATGTGGTTTTATCACTATGTCATGATAGCTTGGTACATTCATTGGTTATACACTTTTAGTGGGAGCTTTTGAAATTGATTATTTGACAGTGTTGGATTGGTTTGTGATGGTTTGATGGTGGTTGTATGTATCTTCTTGGTTTGGAGATATTGGTTTCACTTGTTCTCTAGAGTTGCTAGTATTACAGTTGAGTGTGTGTGGACTTGGATGATCTTCATGGAGGAGATGGTTATCTTCATGTGATTGGAGATGTGGTTTCTTGGTTTAGAGTGTGTTTGATATTATGTCATGGTTTACCCTCGATACTAGCTTATACTTTTGGCATGATATGGGTTCACTTGACACCCAGATGTATGTGTTGTTGCATGTGATATCCTAGGAGGAGATGGTTAGATCGTGATGTCATAACAGGTTCCTAATTTTGCAGTGGGAGCTTTGACATTGATCTTGGAAGTTCTCTTTGTATTGAGTACATTGATAATTTGCTTGATTACTTCATGATGGTGATATGTTGCATTTGAATTTTGGAATGTATTGACCAGTTACAGGTGCTCACAGACACTTGGAGATGTGAGTGAGGTTAGATTTCTTTTGTGATTAGAGACATTCTCTTGAGACAGTTACTCTTTGGAGGTTTCAGCAAGAAGACAGAGGAGTCTTCAGCTAGATATGGATGTAAGTTCATGATGGACTGATAGAGGAGATTGTTCTTGGAGTGAGTCATGATGACTTTGTTATCCTAGAGGAGCATTCTCATTCCCCACTCTTGGTCTACTCAATAGTTTATCATTTTAGAGGTATTTTCCCATTATTTCTTTCAGATGTGTTATGTTTCATACCTTGATTTATCATGGGAATGAGTTGATTTGTGCTGATTAATTTTGGAGACTAATTTGAGGAATTTTTAGCATGATTTTATATTGCTTTATCTTTCATAGATATGGATCTTGAGCTATGGATGGTTAGTTTTGGAGGATTCATTTTGAGGGATGTTTAGCATGGTTATATCTTTGTGCATTTGAGTTTATGTTATCATTCATTAATGAGGAGTTTAGGAGATGGTTAATGGCTGATTTCTATATTTGGAAATGGTTACTTTGAGTTTGATCTTCTTGGTTAGAGATGCTTACATCCATGATGGCATTATTACATGATTCATATGTTGTTTGATCTAAGAGATTGAGCATTGGTTTGGGTTTTGTTGAGGTTTCTCATTTGGTGTTGTTAGAAGATCATAATTGATAGAGCATTGCACCTTTGAGGTCTTGGTAGGACATATCATGGTTCACAAGTTTTCTATTTTCATTATATGGTTCCTTCTTGGAGGTTCATGTTCATATGATTTGGGAGGATGATGGCAACATATTGTAAGAGATTATGTAGCTATTTGGGTTGCATGTGTGGATCATTTTTATGGTTCTTGGTACTTCATTTTTTATTATTTAGCACACCTTGATATAGTGTTGATTGGTAGACTTGATATGCTTTGACATTACCCATGTAGTGGGATTTTGTGGATATGTGTGTTCTTCATTGATAGGTTTGATACAGGGAGATTATGGTTTATGACATGCATATGTTGCTGGCATGAGTTTACTGATGTTATTGATACCTAGGAGGTATTGATGGTTGGATGTATTAGCATGTTTTGTGGATGCTATTTTTGTTTAGGTGTGTTTTTTACAATTGACAACAACTTGTTTGGAGCTTTTGTTATTACATGGATTTGATGCTTGTGTTCTTGAATTGGCGCATCTTCACCTTGGCATGCTACTTTTCTTCCATAGGGGGCACGTTGGAGGATGAGAGGATTTCTTTATTGATATGGTGGTAACTTTTTTTTATTGTAGGTATCTTGATAGAGAACGAGAGCATGGTGGAGATTCTTGTGATTTCATGTATGGATATGATGATGTATTTCATTGAGTGATCCCTTATGCAATGTATACAACAAGTGGGGTAATGTTGGGATATGTTGTACACCATTACATAATTTGATATATTATAATGTTATAATTAATTAAATAATTATTTAGTTGTGATGCACCTAGATGGTGTGGTTAATCACACTAGGTAATTATTTGGGGACCAGTTTATGTTGTATTATAACATTGTATTATTATCTAATGTGTGGGAGACATGTGATAATAATTTAATATTGGAGAAATATTAATAAAGTGAAAACTTAGTACCCAATATTAAATAAGGGATTAGTGGTTTTGTGGCACATGGTTTTATTCTAGGAATGAAAGTTTATTGAGATTCCCATTTATTTTCCCATATTATGGTCCAAATAGTGTGAAACCACTCAATGTGGGATGGATTCCATAATGTGTGGTCACCAACACTAAGAATATTTAATCCTTGGACATGATGATTTGATAAATTTCATACATATTTCTATCATCGAGTACTTGGTTCATGAACAATCCTCGATACAAATGCGGTAAGAGATTAATCTATTGACAATGCTTTAGGATGCCATGATCAAGGTAATACTATTGTATGCAATTTGGTTATTTATTTTGGATATTTTTTTTATCTCTTGTTGCCTTTTATTCAACTTTGCAAGTATGTCATGATCATTCATATCATGACATGTCTTGACTTATTGATATTAAGGGATGGTCTTATTATTTCATGTGTCATGTTTGCTTGGTTTTACCATCATAGTATCCACCAAGGCCATCAAAATTATTGCACTTTGTAGGGTTATCCTTTTTCCTATTGATTGTCTCATCATAGTACCCACCAAGATCTTCAACAACCTAGTGATGTGTCAAGACATTACTTTTGTTGTTGTTTGCAACATTATTCCTATGCAGGAGATGCATGGTCACATCAGTCTCTATATATTGGTGCATAATATCTCATGCCATATCAAAATAAGTTCTCACTACATTTTAGAATGACACCTACATTCAAGAATACCTTAACTATTTCCATACCATTATCCATTATCCCCTATCATACACGAGTATTTTCTCCCTTGACTAATCATCATTATGCATGTACAAATGATTAAATTGATTAATTTTTGTTTAGTTGGATTTATGATCATCATCATCCATTTCCTTTGCTTTCATTATCATTTAATATTTCCTACAATTATGTCATAAATATATACACACATCCATTATTCATTAGGAGTATATATATTCATCCATAATCGTATGTTACCATACACATTGTCATAATCATAACCTCACTGCAACATTATCCATAAAAAATATATAAATAAAAATAACTATCCCTACATCATTATATGCATATGTATGGTTAGATAGATAGATGGACTATATATATCACATCATATCCCACTCTATATTACCATTATTTCATGAACACATATCCATCTAACCATACATAAATATACACCATAGCATCATAAAGAAAACACAAATAAAAACATCATGATCATCATATAATATACATCATCATAAATCACATGTGCAAGTAGTATTGAAATCAACTTTCATATCAACTATAATATGAAAAAAATTATGTTACAACTATATCTCATCAAATATATCTCACAAAAAACTAATGTAAATTGTGGCCCCATATAGCATAAAATGCATATACATCATACCTCCTAGGAATACATGAAAAATAGATTAGTTTAAGCTAGATTTGGAGAACACTATTCATTGTAGACCTTGTTGGTGCTGAAGGATGCCCCATAGGTGTCCTCATAGCCATTGATACCCCTACTAATCATCTTGACCCTACTCTATAGAATTCAGCACCCTTTGACCTATTGATACTACCTACTCATAAAAGGTACTTGTAAATCCCATGTTGTCTCCTTGTGAGATATCCCTATCTCCACCAATGCATATGACATTCCCCAATACCTAATAATTCCCTTGCCTAGTCATGCTCTTACCTGAGCCATTATACATCCCCATGAGTACTAGTTAACTAATCTATAGAGCATCATGTGCTGACACTATTTTAACTTACTCAATCATTAGGCTATCCCTCTACCTAGAGATTATCTCTCTTCACCTGCAATATATTTTTCTCTCCCACCGGACAATATTGTACTCACTTAGGACTATTTCCAATCTCTCTTCCAAGGGCTCCCATTCTCTAATAGCATGACCACCCTATCCTTGTGATCCTTGAGCATGTCCTTTATTCCACTAGGATAATACTTTCTCCTACACCTATGGTTGTGCATGATCATGAATTTGTTGATCATGTACCATCTTTGTATCCTAACAATATAAGGAACATTAAGTAATGGAGTTGTTGATACCCTCCATTTTAGCATATCACACTCCTCATCTCCTACCACCTCCTTCTCCACATTATCTTCCCTAGATGGTCCCTCCCCCAATGCACTAGCTCCCCTCCTTATTTCTACCACTAACACCCTCTTATCTCTCCCACCTCATCCTCTTGCATCCCTCTCCTATACCCACCATCATCCTCTCTCAAGTAGCTACCCTCAATCTCTCCTACACTGATGACTGTGTAAAAATATCCCTCCACTATGCCTTATACTTTGGAATTGCCCTTGTATCTATCACTATGGAGGCATCATCCCACACTACATCTATCATATCCATCTAGATATTTGAAGTTGTCTCAAGATCTATTTGAGGTGCCCATTTTTTCACCTCCCTAGTAACTCAAGAAAAAACATATGGCCCTATTGACACACCCTATCACAATTTGAATTATCATTGCACCTTGTTTGATTGGTATATCTCCATAACATAGAGATACCTCCCTACCAAGTAGCACTCTATTATCATAAATCATAGCTACCTCCCATCAACATTCCTACCATAGTTTCCAAATCACATCCACAAGTTGTAAGCCATCCAACACTCATTGCTAGTGGTTCATCACCCATTTCCCTATATCTCAAAATATTGTCTCAACCAAAATATAGGGCTCCCTAAAGTTTCTATTCACCCTATCCATAATAGGGTGGATCATTGCAACATCTCCCACACCCAGATCTACATTAGTGTGGAGGAGCTAATGCTTTGTGCATCTTGTAGATCACTAGATGTAAATCCATATGCAAGTGTGCCAACATGCAAGCACCCCATACAAACTATTATCACTCATACACCATATCAACTACACATTTTTCCAACCCAATCAAAAAGTATTTCCCACACTTGTCACACAATTGTATGTTGCTAACAAGAGATACCATCACCGAGAGAAATGTTGGTACCAACCTCCTACATGTCTCTACATCTAAAATAAAGCCATGCCACAAAAAAATAGACCTCCTAAACAATATAACCAAAGAAAAATTAGGATCCCTTGTGGATGACTATATTAGCCTCATGCATATTAGCACCCACAATATCCACCAAATATCCTTTAATGTGACTATCATCTCCTAGGAGATGGAAAGTGCTTGTCTTAGATCATCATCACTATATCGAGCATTTTTTACATTGAATGATGTACACATATGGTGGAACCCTCACTAAATATCATAGGCCCACTATAGTCATCACCTCTCAATCCACACCACTAAATGTCTTCATGAAGATCAACACTATTGAGCACTATTCCTAAGTCACCAATGCCTTCAAGTGCACCTACATTTCATCAAAACCCCATAGCATTTATCACATCAATATTCCCCACACACATGTGCTACACTACTAGTTCACATGTTGATTCATTTCCCACACATGCTCAAACATTAGAAATTCCCCCACTACATGCATGTGCTACACTACTAGCGCATGCACTAACCTATGCCATATATACATTGATTTGAGAAAAAGAGACATGAAAAAATAGGGGAGTTAACTAGATTTACAAGATCTCATCCAACCTAGGTGACAAATAGTCTTTTGACTAATTTGTAAGTTGTTTAATAAGTTTGAACTCTTTTCAACATGTTTGTAAACCTTTTATAGGTATATTTTTCATGAATTAATGCAACAAAACATCATCTTTTCTTATGTTTGGGATATACCTTTTTTGGCAAGTTTTGAAGTTCCTAGGTCATGGCAGTTGCTCAATTAAACCCTACGCAGATTGCATCATGTAGATTGCATCATGTTGTGAACCAACTTGATATACATTTGTATGATGTAAATACTATATCTTGATATTGTAAGACATGTAATATTTTAACATTGCAAAATTTATTTTTACTTTAAAAATTCTAGTAAATATTATTTATTATATGTTATTTTTAATCACTTCATTTATAAACATTGATATATATTTTAAAACTTAATGTCTTTATATTTAAAAAATAAATAATTTTTCACTTGAGAAAATAAAATAAAAATATATTTATTTTGTTTTATATTTATACATTTTATTTAGGTAGATTATATTTTTAATTTAATATTTTTTTAGATTTTTTTATTATTTGATAATATCTTTTAAGAAATTGACAACTTAAATCATTTATAAGTAGGAGGTAGTTTCCACATGTCAAATTGTGATATCGCTAAAGGATTCAACTGTGTAGTTTTACAAGTCAAACTCATTGACCCATGTTACATGAGTAGTGGTTCAAAATAACCCAACTCTCAAGATAATGAATGGTCCACTAACCACTCATTGTATCTAGGTGATGCTCATAGAGGTGAAGCAATGGGCCTTCCTGGGAGGTCACCCATTCCAATACTACTCCAAGTCAAGCGCACTTAACCATAGATTTTTCCCCCCGGGTTAAGCCCACTTAGTTTGCAACGACATTTCCAAAACCTCCAGCAAGTGTTGTGCCTTAAGAACCATTCATTATAACGCCCTTGAGCCCCTTTATCTCATCAATTGATAAGTAGTAAGTATTTTCCACAGCATGTCAAATTGTGATATTGCTATCAAGATTCAACTGTATAATTTTAAGAATCAAATTCATTGCTCATCACTTTATAGTGCCTATAAAATACATGTTAACATATAAAATTCCCATATTTCCTTAAACTCTTTGTTTGGCTTAATATAACACTTCTATATTTTCATTTTGAAGAAAATAGAACACTATTCCAAAAACTTCTTCATATGATTTCTTAACAATATGAAAATTAACTAAATGCCTTAAGCTCGAAGCAGATGTGAAGAGCTGGAAAGGAATACATACCTTTACTCACACTCCTGCCCAGGATCATTATTTGGGCACGATAGATCGATTCTACTTAGACTTTAAGCTAAATGATAATTTACAACTGCCTTGGCATTTGGCAAGGCGATCCTACATTGCTGATTTATTGTTGCTGTTCTATTTCTTTTATTGGAAAAAGAATAATTTATTAAACATTAAAAATAAGAGTACAGCAGAACTAAAGAACAATAATGAAGCTGGTGCTGAGCAGAACAGCTTGACAAGAAGAAAGAAACAGAAGGAAATCCTCTACAATACACAGCGTTTGAGACCTTTTCCCTTGTTTTATCATTTCCAGACTTTTGCTTCTGCTTTTGTTTGGGTCCACAATTCACCATTTTTTGCTGTTTATGAGATCGTAATAATTGTACAACTAATTATCTCTGTACACCAACTGTGTTGGCGCAGCAGCAGACCCTTTTTTGGATATTCACTCAAACAAAACAATCATGAAATCTGTTCCAGTCTATTTTAAGCAATATATCCACCTCCCTTGACAGCATAGAACAATTCTCGACATAGCAGGATACTGTATTTCCAAAAAGCTGCCCACAGTTCCAGTCTATATTTTAAGCAATATGTCCACCTCCCTTGACAGCATAGAACAATCTTTTGATAGCAGGGGATACTGTACTTCCAAAAAAAGCTGCCTACAGTTCCAGTCTATTTTAAGCAATATATCCACCTCCCTTGGCAGCATAGAACAATCTTTTGATAGCAGGGGATACTGTACTTCAAAAAGCTGAAAGAAGACCCCAGTAGCATCCATGCTCTTGAGTCCTTGACAACCTCAAGAACGTGTACATCAGACTCAGGCTAGGTTGCAAGAGGAATTTTGCAGACTTTCCAATAAATTGTAACAGTCTTACCAGTATGTTGATCCTGGAGTGAGTTTGAAGCTGCCCACAGTTCATTTTAAGGATCACCAAACATTAGGTAGAACATCATGGTCAATTGCCATTGGATTTCTGGAAGCGGTCCTCAAAGTTTTTAATTTGTATTTGAGTATTGTAAAGAAGTTCAGTAAGATCTGAGTTCAATTGAGGCAAAGTCTGCATGATACGAATATAGAGGGATAAACTCGAGCACACCAAGTGGGTTTCTATTTGTAGCGGCAGAAAGGAGTACGAGAAGACAGCCAAGTATCGAAACCTCCAGATGAGAGTGATGATAATTTGGCTTAAAGTCTGGGTGATGATATTGTGATGAGGTGAATGCCCAAGAACTAAGAAGAGCTGCCTTCCATGTCCAGGCTTGAGGGAACAGACCTGGAAGAGTGAAGAAGAGGGAGTGCCACAGCTGGCGGACATGAGTGCACAGCCAGAAAACATGCTTGATAATTTGACCATGCGGATGTAATTTGGACTTTCTTATTCCAATAAACGATACCTATGGAATGAAAGTGCTAATATATAAATCTAGAAACATAATTTGAAAAACACACTTGCTCATAAACTTCTGCTACAGTGAGAAACTGCTGTCAAGCTTTCAAAAAGTCTACAGTCAACATTTCAAAATCAAAATCCAAAGCATTTTTGCCAAACGACTGTGATTAAGTATTCAACAGCAAATGATATTAATTCTTTGTGAAGTAAAAGAGCTTTTATACATTACACGAACTCATAAATCCAATACAATAAAATCATATATCTCAAAGCTTAGATAGTTGGTCTATTATGAATTCCTGCACTCAGAAGCCGGTCTTTGACTTCCTTGGCACAGCAAAACACTAGATGGGCAGCTGTTGATACAATTGTTAGCAAAGCTCCCACTAATGTTCTCACTAGAGATGTTCAAAAACTGAGGTGGAACCTCTCTGCTTAGGTAATTCCCATCTAAATACAATCTAACCAGAGGCTTCACATCAGCAGCCGCCTTAGCACCATAATCTGCAGGAATTGGGCCATAAAACCGATTGTATCTCAGAGACAAAGCAGCCAGAGATTTGAGAGTTACAATGTTGGAGGGCAAAAGCCCACTGATTTTGTTGAACCCAATATCCACAGCTACCAGTTGACTGTCCATGGCAGACAAATTTGGCACATTGATTGTAGTAAAGCTGTTGTTTGCCAAATTCAGCTGCTGCAATTCAAGGTTGGAAAACAACAACCTATCAATGTTACCACTCAATCTATTGCAGCTAATATCTAATACAGCCAAATTTTGAAGTCTGATCAAACTTGAAGGCAATTGCCCTGTCAAAAAATTTGATCTTAGAAGCATCTGTGAGACAGACATAGGCAGGTGTGATGGAATGGCACCCACAAGCCTGTTAGAGCTAAAATCAAAGCTATCAAGCTTTCTCAGCCTACCCATTGGAGGAATCATGCCAGTCAGCATGTTAGAAGATAAATCCAATGTAATCAACTTTTTCAAGCTATTCAAGGAACGGGGTAAAGACCCACTCACCCTATTATTTGACAAGGACAGAAGCTGCAAATTCTCGAGCCTTCCCATTGAATGTGGCATAGATCCAGAGAACATGTTTCCTGACAAGTCAAGTTTGTTGAGCTTACCTAACCTTGTAATGCTCTTGGGGATTGTTCCATGGAATGCATTCCCTGCTAAGTATAGCTCTATGAGCTCACTTAGATTTCCAATAGATGGATGCAAGTAGCCTCTGTAACCTGACTGATCTAATGTGAGACTTGTGATCCTCTTCTTATCCCCTATTTTTACATCACACTTGATCCCACAGACAAACTGGCTAGTCGAGGCAAAGTCACATGGATCAACTGAAAAATTCCATGAGCCCAAACATGTTGATGGCAAGATAGAATTTTCCTCCACAACATTTTTGAACAAAATCAAAGCTTCGATGTCTGATTTTAAAGTTCTCCCCCATGCCCAGTTGCATAAACTGTACAAAAACAGAACTTGCAACACCACTTTGTAGAACTCCATCTAGAACTTACAACACTACTAAACTCCTCAAGAGGCGATAATGTAAAACTAAATCTACAAGAACGTGAATTGCTGCAAATCAACCCCCATATATATAGAATTGGTAATATAAATCATGACATAACCTCAAATGGTAAAACATAATTAGGTTCAAGTTTAAATTTTCAAGGTGAAGTATAATAAGATTTATGAAGTTGCATTAAATGTGGGCCAATGTATAGCCAACATTTGGATTCATTTTTTAAACCTTAACTCTAACCTTTCACTCCTATTCTCAACCGGAACTCTTCTTGTAGCCCTAACCCTAATTCATTTAATGTCTTACGTGTTGCATTGTGAATGCTACTAGCATATGATTATATATATTTAATAATATATATAAAATACACAAAGATATCATTCTTGAGAAAATAGGCGCCTCCACAGCCATACTCCCATATTTTATATATATTATTAAATAGAAAATAGATCAAAAGGATATCTTTCCACGTATTTTTTATGTATTATTAAATATATATATATACTAAAAACAGACTCGGCCTATTTTATATATATTATTAAATAGAAAAGAGGGGCTTGAGAAGGATATCTCTGCATATTATATATATATATATATATATATTTATATATATTTATATAATTATATTATTAAATATATATATGATAAAAATAGCCTCTCGAGAAGGATATCTCTCCGTGTAAAGTGCATTTATCATGTTGTAGACATTGTATATCCTAGTGCAAGTTTGGAGTGGGAAGGATTATTATCTTTAACTGAAAGGTTAGATGTAAGTTAATAAATAAAATGGTCATTGAAATGATTATTTGATACTCAAAAGACAACATTTAATGTTATTTGAAGGGAATTTATCATCTCATTTAAGTTGTAATATTTGATGCAAATTATCATGAAAATGAATATTTAAAGATAATATAGTAAAATATCTAATAAATAAAATGAATGTCCTAACACTTATATAGAAGATTAAATATAACTTGAAGTAAATTTGTAAAATAGTCACATTACTAATTGTGAGTTTTAAATGAAACTCTCATTGCCCTTACAAATAAGATGATGCCAATAACAATTATAAATAAGATTAAATATAACATATAGTAAATTTGTAAATAAGTATTCTTTTAATTTCATAACCTTTTTAATAGATAGAGATGCACTTTATATTAAATTAATAGAATTAATTAAAATTAACTAAGCTAGCAATTATTTATTTATTTGCATAATCAAAAATATAATTAATGTGGAGGTTTATATATAACTATTATATTTTATATTAAAATAAAACATAAAAAATAAAAATAAAAATATTAATAAAATTACCAATTTAATTCTAGCAAAAAATAAATACATCTTACATGGCTATTTTAACTTAAAATTTATACATTAGATTATTTGTTATTATTATTATTATTTTTATTTAAATTAATATTAAAAATATTTAATAAACAAATATATTTATGTAAAATGATTATTTTTAATTAATTTTATTCAACATGTATATATTTTAACTCTACAAGTTTCTAAAGATATTGAAACTAAAAAAAAAATCATTTAATAAAATATTAATATTAAATATATTATTGTAATTAATATTTATAATAAATATAATATCTTACATATCTTAGATATCTCTACCTAAAATATCTCTTTTAATTAAATGTATTTAACATAATTTTTTTTTTTTGATACAAGAGGGGTGTCCCCATGACCTAACAACCTAGTAGCCATTAGTCATGGTCATCAGCCATTAGTCCCACCTCTTAAACTTGGGAGTGGAGTCAAACCCAAGACCAATGGGGAGCAAACCCACTACCCAAGAAAAACACAACCAACATGCATTTAAATATAAATAAAAATGTAGCCACATAATTGGATATATAAACATTAAATAAAACAAGAGTTATTTCACACTAGCAAACTGTTATATAATTTATTTTGTATTAGTATATTTTATTTTTCTAGTTATATTTTTAATTTTAAGTTTTTCTAAAAATATAAGCTAACTATGTTTTAGTTATTATAGAAAACTTCTATGTGTTTTTAGATAGATGTATAATTTATGATACTTTGCTAATAAATAAACTTCTAAATATTTAATAAGTAAGTTTAGAGCAATATAATTTTAAAATTCATATGTTTGAAGTCAAATTTAAAATCTTAAATTACAATCTATTTTAAATCTCCACAAAACAATTGGAAAGTATATTTTAATTTACTATCTATTTTTATATCTATAATTATTAAACTTAATAATGGTGAAATTTGTATACCCATGTCATTTCTCATTTAAGGTATACAAAATTTCCACTATCCAATATAATGTCTTGATTATGCAAAATACAAGTTTTGGAGGGACTTCAAACCCTTTACAAATAGGTTTTGAAGGGACCTGAAACCTTGTCTAAATAAAGAATGTTGCGAAGAGATATACACACCCAAAAAACAACCCAACAACAACCTTTGAAAAATTAACTAGACTACCCATGCTACAATAAATGAGTTATGAAGGGAACCTTGAACCCTTTACAAATAGGTTCTATAGGGACCTTAAACCCTAGCTTACTACAAACACTGCTTGAAACAACTAGGCCACAACTAACCAACCACTCATAAAGAGCATACCTGAGCTAAAAAAAATAACAAACTAAGTGATATTGACAAACCACATCACCCGGATAGGCTCTCCACAAGAGAGAAATTAAAATAAAGGGAAGCAAGAGCTCCATTTCCTAACCTCCAAGCCATCTAGACTCCCCACCTCAATAGGAGAGTTGGGAGGAACAACAAAACACTAGGAAACAATAACCCCCATACAACACTAGTTAGCTGAACTAGCCAACCCAGACTCCACTTCTATAGGAGAGAGCTCCTCTCTATAGGAGAAGATGATATGAAAACCCTTTCCACCACTATCCATAATAATGTTAGTGAGTGCTTCTAGATATAATATATCACAATTATATCTAGAAGCACTCACTATATTATTCATTTAGTTTTGTGTCCATTTTGAGGAAATACCTCAATACATGTACATATTGCTAATGATACAATTTTGTGAGAAGTTGGGTTCATTTTCCTACCCTTTACCCATTCCTATATACTCACACCCTCATGTGTTTAGCCCTCACCTTATTCGTATTTGTGCATACTCTAATACATTCATCTTATCCATGCATTTATCATACTTACCCATAAATCCACCCAAATATAATTGTTATGCACTTGGATGCTAATATTTACCCACCATGAATCATTTATTTGGTTGTGGGGTTGTTCTTTTTAGAATTTGAAATAAATCATAAATCTATCCAAGAAGAAACAATAAGATGACACTAATTTAATATAAAAGTAGGAATATTAACATTATATTATTTATACTAAAGTTTTTTTAAATGAAAGAAAAGAACTATAAAATATAGACTTTGGGAGAACAAGTTGAAAATGCAAGCTTCCCAAAGGAGTTAAGTTAGCCCCAACTAAATAAGTGACAAAATCAACATGAAAAATAGTTAAGTCAAGTAAAACCAACTTGTAGATCAAGTAAGATCAAATTTATGTGAGATGTTCATTATTGTTATGTATCTACCTTGGTAAATAAAACTAATTACTTAAGTAAACTTAAATGATAGGTGTAATAATGGATTAAACCAACAACCCCCTTAATTGTAATTGAGGTAGTAAATAAATGCGTCATGACAACACAAGTCATGTTAGATCCATATTTACAATCTCAAGGAACCCCCAATATCAAAAGAGAGTGTACTATGATCCCCAACCCCTAAAGTAGAAACATAAAACCTACATGAAAAAATTCATCTCAAGTAAGAAAATATAGGAGGACAAAATATTACCATAGAAGTGATTGCATCCTACAATCCTTGCAAGATGAACCCTATATGTGCCTCCACAAAGCAGAGAGAGAAAGTTAATGCAGAATTTCACATGGTGGATGTTGTAGTAGGTACTTTTGAAATAAAGGATACATATTCCTTCTAGAAGAAGAAAACCCCAAGCTATTAGACTATTAAATTTTCATTCAAATGGTGGAATATAAGAATAAATTTTAGAAGCTACCCATATGTCTTGAGGCTAAAGCTAAATAGTGATTGTGACATACAATATTTGAGAATAGTGACCATGGAAGTGTGAGACTAAACCAAGGTGAACTAGGGTATGTCAAGATAGTAGCATGATGTGGAAAATAGAGAAAAATACAATTAGAAGAGAATATGCAACTTAGTGTGAGTTATTGAATCAAAGAGAAGACATATGTATTCAACATTATCATCAATATCTAGAATGTGAGATTCTAGAAAAAATGATGTATTTTGAATAATTAATTATCCCAATGATCAATACGACATGTGGGAACCTACCAAAGAGAACCTATAGTAGTATGTAGAGAATTCAATATATTTTTTGATGTAGAAAGTGGAGGTTGTATAATAACTACTCATACTAGAGGTGTAGGAGGAGGATAAGTAATATAAGAGCTACCTTTGTCATTAGAATATACAATAATTTTTAGTTTATATTTTCTTCAATATCATCATCATACAAAAAATTCTCAAAAGTATCAATGGGGAGGCATATGTCCATAGATAGATCTTCTAGGAATGAAGGTTCATTGGGATGTTTATTTATTTCACCATAATGTGGGATGGAGCCCATAATGTGCCGTCACCAACACTAAGAATATTTAATCCCAAAAGATTGTTATTTCAAATTTTCATACATATTTCTACCATTGAATACCTGGTTCAAGAATAAGCCCATACAAATACAGTAAAAGATTATTCCATTAACAATACTTCAAGATGTTATTAGGCCTTGTAATTCCCTTAGATTATAATGTAGCATTTATAAAGTGGAAGCTAATTTTATAAGGATTTGTAATGTTTAATCTAAAAATATATATATAATTAATTTATAAAATAAGAATAAATAACTTATGTCAATATGTAGTGTCTATAAAATATCCAATTTCATAAAAACAGACTCAAATTATAGTTTATTTGTGAAATTTATGAGGCCAGGAACCTAAAAAAGCTATGACTAAACAACAAAATATGAGAGAAAACTGAAATCTTAAAAAATTGGAAATACAAAAATGGATTATACCATCAAAAAGTTCATGAAATTTTTTCCCATTTAATTTTTTTCAAGAAAAAAAATTATTTGAGAAATATATGGCCTTCCAAAGTTGGCCTCTTAAACTAAAAATATCACTAGAGAGGAGGCTCCTTGGTCTAATGGTAGGTGGGTTGTGTCTATGTGGTAGACTAATGGTGGTGGTAACTAAGTGGTGGAATGGTGGTGAATAGGTGTATATGCTAGTAAAGTGTGGGTGACATGTTGGCCAAGCATTGCTCAAGCAGCAAGTTGGTAGTGGACTGATGATAAAAACTAGGGACACTACTTAGATGGAGGTTTTTGATGAAGTATCAAGGTGGAGTGTCACTAAGCTTTTCATGTTTTTGAGCATGAGAGGTGCACAAACCATGGAGTGGAAGTGAAGGATCAGTGGAGGGCTAATTGCTATTTTTAAGTCAATGAAACTTAAGTTACTAGGGGGTAGCCATTGATTCTCTATGGAGACCACCAAAATTCTTGATTTTTGGTCAATTTTTATTGACTAGAGTTGTGTATGGGGCCTAAACCTTGCTCATGGCAAGGGTCATACCCTACTATGGTAGATTACAATGGTACCCACTCTTGCACCATGCCACCATGCTTAAAGTGCTATAATTTTTTTAATTCATTAAAATAGTAAAAATAATTTAAAAAATAGGTTTTTCAATTTTATTTTGTTGTACTTATATTTGTGTCAACTTCCACAATAGTCTTATTATTTCCTTTCAAACCGCATGTCAAAATATAATATTTTTTTAGAATCAAATTTCTATTTGCATATATTTTCCTCTCTCCAACCTTGTCTTTGTTGTACCTTTTCTCATG
>VDFB02393184.1:0-25490 GCA_007258455.2 Sequoia sempervirens | reverse complement strand
CAACATCAAAAATATAAACCATTATTCAATGTGTTATGAAGAGAGATTTTAGTCTAATTTGGAAGATAATTATGATATTTAATTAAAAATGCACAAAAAATAATATAAAAAATGAGAAAAAGATGTTACTTGATTTGTACTTGTTTAGTTATTGCTTCTAATAGATAGTTGGCAAATCAGTCTCATAGACACTTACCTGAGAATAGATTAATCAATTAGAAAATGTGAAACCTAAAAATATGTATTCAATTGAAGATATAATTTATACAATGACATGGCTCACACAAGCTACTAGTGATAGATCTTTTCAAAAGAGAATGTAAAATTTTGCTTATAGACCTCAATAAGAATGGAATAAAAATAAATTGAACATTGTATAACACTTTAGTAACTATTGAGGGAAATTTCCTCTTGCTTCAACATTATATGAACCAAACCTTTCTTTTCTCAGCAAATTTGCTACTAATTCTTTGAAAGCTAAATGGTACTCGTTCGAATTAATACAGATTGATCACCAAAAACAAAATTTTACTCAGTAAATGAAATATAGATGTTTTGTATAATTGTTTAGGATTTTGAGTATCTCTAGTAGTATTTTGGAGAAATATTCAGTTACAATTACATTAATCACTATCTTGTTGAGGCCTTAACTTGGGGAGACTCCCCATTGCTAAAACAATTGGCAAAGCTTCTCTTGAAAAAGGTATTACTAAGGTAGTATTTGATTGAGGTGATTTTTTCTATCATAGACACATTAAGGACTTTACTGATGTTGCTCAGGACCATTGATTAGATTTTTGAGTTGGAATAGGGCTTTGGTTTCTTAGGCATCACTCTTTTATAGATCTCGCAACAATATCTCTTTCAATTGTGAAAGATGTTTGCATTTGACATATTTGTATATTATCAAGGAATTTTTTTAGGTAGATGATTTATCTTTGAGATTGGCTTGTATAGCATCTAGTTTGGGTTAAATGGTCTTTCTAGTTTATTGTGACTTAGGGATGGATGCCAGTATATTTTGGGTTATTATTACCTATGCTTTTAGTTGGATTATTATATTTTTTTATTGGAAAGATTCATTATCTTTTAATTCTATTTACACTTTTAACTTCCTAATAATATTATTCATCTCTTTATTCTAGCAACCTTACATCTAATTGGAATGCATATTCTAGTAGGGTGAATTTTTGCACTTTTTCTTGCTTAAGTCTAAATAATGAGTGTGTAACTAACCTTTTATGCACTCAATGAAATCTAATAATTTTGTAAATTGTAAAATTCAAATTCCTAGTTTATTTTGTTAAACAAAGATACAAATTGATATCTCAAAGTTAAGCATTAAATATTTTTAGTAATCGGCATATTTATTTGTGTGTACAATAAATGTATTTTATCTAGAGACTTACTCCCCTTGTAATACTTGTTTAGACTTATTATTTTCTGTGTGTTGCTTGGAGACTATGATGATACTGTATTGTTGATGTGGTTAGTCAGATACTATGAGGATACTGTTATTGTTTGATATGGTTAGTTAGATGCTAGACGATGTTGTTATTTCATTTTGGACATGATTACTTTATATGACATTATGGTTGATTATATCAGTTGATTTTATGAGTTGTGATATGATGCAATGATTTAATTTAATATGTTATGAGATGATTGTTAGTTAGAAATGTAATTCATTGATTATGTTATTATTGTTAGAATAGGTGTGACGAAGGACAATATAGCATCACTCGTTCGCGAGTGCCCTGTTATGTTGCGATTCCTTCTCACAATGCAGTGTTTTGATTTAATGCTTTGATATATATGTATATATGCACATGTACACAACTTCGTTTGTATGCAGGACTGCAGGTACAAGTCTCGATTCCACCTGCTTCGGCAGGACAGGGCGAGCACCAAATAACCCAACGGATAAATGTTGATACAGAGGTGACGATGAAGTCCTTCCGTCCCATGATGTCAGATCGTCTCGTTTGTCTGGTATTGTTTATTTTCTGTAATTGTCGTCATTGTGGTTGTGTTGTGTATGTCGTACTTTATTAATGTGAGTGTTTAATAGGTGGTGATTTAGTTAATTGAATGTGGATAATAATTGGTTATTTTAATGTTGATTTATTTGTATGAAAATATTTAAATGTTTTATTTAATTTTTATAAAGTCATGTGTTTTGATTAAATAATAATTAAATATTAAAGGTATTTTAATTATTTTAATTAATTATCAGGTGGGGATAATTATTAGAATAATTTATTTAATTAAATAGAAAATGTGTTGTGCAAGAAAGTGGTAAAATAGAAATTAAAGCAAGAAAACAAATAAAAGATTAAAAAAGACTGTATGAGCCAATAGGAATTAAGAGTTGGGAAAAAGCTAGTTTTAAAGAATGGATTTTTCTTTTAATTGGGATTTTTGAGAGTTTTGGGAGAAGGGACAATATATTTTTATATTATTATGAATTTTTGGGGGTTTTGTACACACACAGAGAGATTTGGATTAGAGAAGTTGTGCATGAGTTTGGTTGTGTATTCTGAAATTTTAGAAAGGGTATTGAAATCTTCTATTGTATTGGGAGAAGAATTGGAGAGAGAGATTGTGAATCTATTTCTGGTGTATGTTCTGGAGAGTCTTCAGAACAACAAAATAGGATCCAAGTTCGAAGGTGAAGTTCTGTGGAAGAGATTCGGAGGCACGATCAAGGAACACCTCGAGGGCATCAGAATCAGCCAGGCATCTTCAGACTTTCGAATAAGCGCTGGACATCAGGTTCCTCTTATGTTTTCCTTCTAGTACTTTCTTTCTTTATCTTTCTGCTTCAGAGAAAACAAAAAAAAAAAAAACAAAATCTGTTAGACATGATTTGTTTGAATAGGGAAAAACTGTTGTTGAATCGAAAATTTAGAAAAAAAAAAAATATTAGATTTAAACTTTTGGAAAAGAGAAGAAAATATATATATACATAGTTTTGAACTGTTCTTTTTTTTTGTCAAAACAAAAACCCTTGTTTCCTGAAATATTCAATTAGAGAATAATAAATGTGAAGTTTTGTTGATATATTTGTTTATAATGGATCTATTTTATTTCTCTGTATTTTTTTTTTCTGTTTTGTTAAAATATATGAAGATCTGTTCATCTGTATTCTTTTCCTCTATTTTTAATTATATAAGAAAGTAATATATATATATATATATATATTTTATACTGATGCAGACCTTACCATTTGATTTTGAGAACCTATGATTGGTCGTACGTCTGGTAAATTAATATTATTTTGCTCTGAATTCGAAAATTTCTGTGTTCGTAATTTTTTTTGTTGTTATATTGAATTTATTTTAAATAAAATATAAATTTATATAAAACAAATTTAAAAAAAAATAAATAAAAATAAAAAGAGGGAAGGGAAGGGGCGTACCCCGTCCCCTCGTCCCTTTCCGGCAGAAAGGACTGCCACAGCAGTCCGCGGACTGCCGGGCGCAGCAGTCAGGAGGACTGTCGTTGGCAGTCCTCTGTCTCTGCGCAGAGGTACGGTGGTACCTCACTGTTTTCTATCCGCGATTTTTCTACGTTTTATTATTTTATTTTTGACATTTAAAATTCGTTTGGTTTTTTTTTAATATCATAAATTTGTTTTAAAAAAAATATATATATTTAAAATCCGAATTCGTTTGTATTATGTATATTTAAATTATAATTCGTTTTAAATATAATTCGTTAAATATATATATTTGTTAAGAAATAATTGTTATGTATCTTACTTAAAATATATATATATATATATATATATATATATATATATATATATATATATATATATATATATATATATATATAAATATGGAATTGAAATCATTTTATTTAATATTAATTATTTTAAAATGGGATTATGGTTATTTAATTTTAACGTTAATTTATTATTATTTTTAAGAATGCAAGTATAATTATTTTATTTAATATTCTTTATTATAGTTTTAAAAAAAAAAGGGTAATGTTGTATTTTATTTAAATGTTAAATAATATTTATATATAGAGATTTTTATGTTAAGAAGGCATTATTTTATCAATTGTTATGTTGAATAGATAATATAAACAGATAATTGGCCCTATTTTGTATTGTATACGGATTAGATTGAGTTAGTTGTATTTGATTTAAAAGTGAGAGTCTTATTTATTTTCTTTTTTGTAACGATTTGCAAAATGGGTGGAATTAATTTTATTGTTTGATTGGGAGTGAATTACATTAAGTTGGTGCAGTCTTGCAATATTGTATTGTTAGTTTTCATTTCCGTCATGGTTGTCATTTAGTGATGTCCTTGTGGGAACCCTATGGTCTTGTAACCCTTGTTCCAGAGGCATGTGTAGTTTGGAGCTGGCTTCATCTTATTTTATACCTTTGGTTTTGGAAGTTTAATGATTTATGCTTGGAAGGGTTGAACGTGTTTCTGTGATAGTTTGTTATGGGTTGTCGCGAGAGGAGTATTACCTCGCGTGTGTGGATTCGAGTTCTATGTTTTATATGATTTAGTTCAACCCTTGCCGATTTAAGATATGTTAAGGATCATAGGGAGAGTGGCTCTTCGTGGGCGCCGGCGCCTCGGGTAAGAGGAAGTGCCAGGGGAACCCACGCAAGAGTGGTTAAACAAGTGATAACCTAAAAATAGAATTTAGGGGGATGGGTAGTAAAACATACAAGATAATGAAAGTTGGATTCCTCGTCTATGCATTAGGGCTACCGTAGACTAGTGATAGACTGAGTAGGCCGTGGTCGGAAAAGTCGTAGTCTTGTCTTCATGAGAGATTATCGGCTCCGCATTAGCTACCCTATGGTGCCGGCGCCTCAGTAGGAGGAAGGGCCAGGTGATCCATAGATGGGTGCCGGCGCCTCGGTTAGGAGGAAGTGCCAGGGGATCCCATGAGAGCTATGCGATGACACTCTCCACTAGACATCCTTGTTGTTCTTGTTTCTTGTTGCCTCTGGATATTGTTATTTTATGTTGTTCTGATTTTAGGGTTAGGGAATCCATAGTTGGGTGCCGGCGCCTCAGTTGGAGGAAGAGCCAGGGGATCCCATGAGAGTTATGTGATGACCCTCCCTACTTGACACCGTCTGACTTGTTCTTGTTGCTTATGGAATGGTGTAGTGAATGGTTGATTCAGAGTATATTGGAATCGTGTTCTTTTTATTGGTTCTGATTTATTGGAAATGTACCTTGGGTGTTGGTTCGGTTCTTCTGGATGTTATCTCTTTATGATGTTTCTTTGAATTCTTGTGAATTGAACCTTGATTGTTAAGTGATAGTACTTCATGTTCTCGTGATGAGTTCTTGGTTTAAATCTTGTCATGTGATTTGTGAAATTTGATGGTTGTTCATTGTAAGCTTAAGTTGTACTTGTTATGTATCATGTTGTTGTTGAGTCGGTTGACATTCATGGTCGGATTCACTTCCTCGTCACCTCTGAGCACGGGGGGTGAGTTACTTGTAATTCACATGGTTGGGTGGAACGTGCTCCGCACCCGTTGGGTTCCCCATCAGCGTCTTGTCATCTCAGCTTTCCGCAGTGCAGATGTTCCAGTGATCAGTTGTACTTCATGTTCATTATTCTTGTATCAATCCCCATGTTGGGAAATTCAATGTAAATCATGTATCAAGAAAATTGTAATGTAATAATATTATGATGTAATAGTTAGGTTTGAATTGGATCATGTTAAAAGATTTATCATGGATGTACTTATGCGAAGTTTATCATACTCGCATCGTAGCTATCAGTTGCATCTTTGTATGTGGGTTTCATAAATTAAATGGTTATGTTGTATTTGTTATCTTTATTTTGTGTGGTTGCAATGTAACCTCGCGTGCCCCAGAGAACCAAGGGTATTAATGTTATGTGTTATGCTATGTGATTTTGGTTTAATCTTGTTACATGTTATCTTTATTATTTAAAAAAAAAATTATTCGCATTTGTGTGTGTGTTCTCTGGGGTTTGCACGACGGGCGTTATAACTTGGTATCAGAGCCAAGGTTGCAAACGCTAGGGTCTTTGGGTAGTGTAGTCCATTAGGTTACCGTTTGTGCAACTCTTGTGCTCATGTCGTACTTTATCTTGTGGCGCAGAACTATGCCTCGAGGTAGAGGACGTGGTCGTGGAAGAGGCCGTGGTGCCGGACGTGGAGCAAACCGGCGAAGCCCCTCAGTTCCTAGTTCCCATGGCTCTGAGCATGAGGAACAGCAGAGCCTTCATAGTGTTCCATCAGGTAACCAGAATCCAGTACCGCCAGGTCTAGACGGTCAGTTACAGCATATACTTGGAGAGATTCTTGACCGATTGGGACCCAGGCCAGATGAGGTACACCAGGTGGAGAGGGAGAGAGAGAGATCTCCGAGGCGCAGGGATACAGATGTGGTTCCGGATGCAGTCGTAGCAGGCCACATGAGGGATTTGATGAGGGCACACCCTCCTACTTTTGATGGTTCTGGAGGAGGTCTTGAGGCTGAGACCTGGTTAATTGACTTAGACCGTTGCTTCGCCATGCACCCCTATGGTAGCAATACCAAGGCACGGTGCACAGTTATGCACTTGCGAGGTTTTGCGTCTACTTGGTGGCGCCTTGAGGAACAGAAACTACATCTTGATCTCAGTATGGTTACTTGGGAGTTGTTCCTAGACAGGTTCAGAGCTCGTTTCCTCTCAGATCACTGGAGGCAACGTAGGGCTGACGAGTTTCACGATCTCAAGCAGTTGTCTATGTCAGTGGAGCAGTATGAGAGGCACTTCTATGAGTTGAAGCAGTATGCAGGGATTAGCCACGATGAGGGCATGTTAGTGCAGCATTTTGTTTGGGGCTTAAATGCCCGCATCAGTGGTGGTGTACGAGTCTTCGAGCCGAAGACGATGGAGATGGCAGTGGAGAAGGCTCGCTTAGTGGAGGAAAATTTGGCCATGGCTTTGGGTGGTCACATCGGAGTACAGATTGGTAGCACGCCCACACCTGGTTATGTTACTCATGGAGGGCAGTCACAGGGAGCAGGATCTTCCAGGAATAGGAATCCACCTCCTAAAGGGGGTCAGCAACATCAGCAGCAGCAGCAGCATCAACAACAACAATCACAGCTAAAGAATGAAAACTTTCATTCTCAGCAAGGTGGCCATTCGCAGTTTCGTAGGGATCGGAATAGGATCAGGCACCAAGTTCGTCAGGAACGTTTTGCACAGCCTGCACCTAGTTTTCAGTCAGCGCCGAGTCGAGGAAGCTTTCAACAATCCAATGCTCCATCCGAGGGCAGAGGATTAGGCCGAGGTACTGGTTGCTACTCATGTGGGCAACAAGGGCATATCGCTAGAGTGTGTCCACAGAAGAGCACTTCTAGATTTAATCAGAGACCTGCCGTTTCTGAGCCGACAGTGGGAGATGCGGGTAGATCTCATCGAGTGTTTTCGGTTGTCGACAATCGCCGGCCGGGCACGATGCGAGTGCAGCCTTCGGCAGAGGAATGTTCTGCTTAGGAGCTCGAGTGAGCCCGAAAGGGTTCGATGGTGTCCTAAACGTTGTGATCTTGGCCTCATGGGAGGATGTTTCCCTTATTTGAGAATCTTAATTTTTCTTTTTATTCTGTTATTTAATGGCTTCCAGGAGTAAGCCATATCCTAGGGGGGGAGGATGTAATACCCCTCATACTGTTTAGACTTATTATTTTCTATGTGTGCTTGGAGACTATGATGATACTGTATTGTTGATGTGGTTAGTCAGATACTATGAGGATACTGTTATTGTTTGATATGGTTAGTTAGATGCTAGACGATGTTGTTATTTCATTATGGATATGATTACTTTATATGACATTAGAGTTGATTATATCAGTTAATTTTCTGAATTATGATTTAATGCAGTGATTTGAATTAATATGTTATGAGATGATTGTTAGTTAGAAATGTAATCTTACTGGACATATGTTAGTTTACAGCGAATAGGCACGCTGGAAAATATAGCATCACTCGTTCGCGAGTTCCCTGCTATGTTGCGATTCCTTCTCACAAGGCAGTACTTTGATTTAATGCTTTGATATATATGTATATATGCACATGTACACAACTTCGTTGTATGCGTGGATCAGCAGGTACAAGTTCGATTCCACCTCCTCGGGCTTCGGCAAAAGATTGCGGTGAGCAACTTTCAAACAACCAACGGATAAATGTTGATACGTGAGGTGACGCATGAAGTCCTTCCGTTCCATGATGTCAGGTCGTCTCATTGTTTGGTATGGTTGTTGATTTTGTGTAATTGTCGTCATTGTGGTTGTGTTGTGTATGTCGTACTTTATTAATGTGAGTGTTTAATAGGTGGTGATTTAGCTAATTGAATGTGGATAATATTTGGTTATTTTAATGTTGATTTATTTGTATGAAAATATTTAAATGTTTTATTTAATTTTTATAAAGTCATGTGTTTTGATTAAATAATAATTAAATATTAAAGGTATTTTAATTATTTTAATTAATTATTAGGTGGGGATAATTATTAGAATAATTTATTTAATTAAATAGAAAATGTGTTGTGCAAGAAAGTGGTAAAATAGAAATTAAAGCAAGAAAACAAATAAAAGATTAAAAAAGACTGTATGAGCCAATAGGAATTAAGAGTTGGGAAAAAGCTAGTTTTAAAGAATGGATTTTTCTTTTAATTGGGATTTTTGAGAGTTTTGGGAGAAGGGACAATATATTTTTATATTATTATGAATTTTTGGGGGTTTTTGTACACACACAGAGAGATTTGGATTACAGAAGTTGTGCATGAGTTTGGTTGTGTATTCTGAAATTTTAGAAAGGGTATTGAAATCTTCTATTGTATTGGGAGAAGAATGGGAGAGAGAGATTGTGAATCTATTTCTGGTGTATGTTCTGGAGAGTCTTCAGAACAACAAAATAGGATCCAAGTTCGAAGGTGAAGTTCTGTGGAAGAGATTCGGAGGCACGATCAAGGAACACCTCGAGGGCATCAGAATCAGCCAGGCATCTTCAGACTTTCGAATAAGCGCTGGACATCAGGTTCCTCTTATGTTTTCCTTCTAGTACTTTCTTTCTTTATCTTTCTACTTCAGAGAAAACAAAAAAAAAAACAAAATCTGTTAGACATGATTTGTTTGAATAGGGAAAAACTGTTGTTGAATCGAAAATTTAGAAAAAAAAAAAATATTAGATTTAAACTTTTGGAAAAGAGAAGAAAATATATATATACATAGTTTTGAACTGTTCTTTTTTTTTGTCAAAACAAAAACCCTTGTTTCCTGAAATATTCAATTAGAGAATAATAAATGTGAAGTTTTGTTGATATATTTGTTTATAATGGATCTATTTTATTTCTCTGTATTTTTTTTTTTTGTTTTGTTAAAATATATGAAGATCTGTTCATCTGTATTCTTTTCCTCTATTTTTAATTATATAAGAAAGTAATATATATATATATATTTTTTATAATCGATGCAGACTCATTTGATTTTGAGAACTCCATGATTGGTCGCATCGCCCGGGTAAATGTTTATTTTGTCTTAATCTCTAAAAATTTCTGTTCGTAATTTTGTTATTGTTATATTGAATTTATTTTAAATAAAAATATAAATTTATATAAAACAAATTTAAAAAAAAAAAAAAAAAAAAATAAATAAAAATAAAAGAGGGCGGGGAGGGGCTGCATTCTGCCCCTCGGGTCCTTTCCGCAGAGTGACTACGTTAGTCTCATGATCGTTAGGGCGCGGCAGCCCCACGGACGCTTAAGGGCTGCAGGACTGGCCGGGGCCCTCTGCTGCCAGAGGTACGGTGGTACCTCGCCCTGTTTGTTTATCCGCGATTTTCTATGTATTTTTTTTTATTTTTGACATTTAAAATTCGTTTGTTTTTTTTTAATATCATAAATTCGTTTTAAAAAGGTATTTAAAATTTGAATTCGTTTTGTATTATGTATATTTGAATTATAATTCGTTTTAAATATAATTCGTTTTATATATGTATATTTGTTATGAAATAATTGTTATGTATTTTATTTAAAATATATATATATAAATAAATGTGGAATTGAAATCATTTTATTTAATATTAATTATTTTAAAATGGGATTAAGGTTATTTAATTTTAACGTTAATTTTTTTTTTTTTAAGAATGCATAATTATTTTTTATTTAATATTCTTTTATTATAGTTTTAAAAAAAAAAAAAGCTTAATGTTGTATTTTATTTAAATGTTAAATAATATTTATATATATAGAGATTTTTTTTATGTTAAGAGGGCATTATTTTATCAATCGCTTTATTGAATAGATAATATAAACAGATAATTGGCCCTATTTTGTATTATTGTATAATGGATTAATTTTATTATTGTATTTGATTTAAAGTGAGAGTCTTATTTATTTTTATTTTTATAACGATTTGCAGAATGGGTGGAATTAATTTTATTGTTTGATTGGAGTGAATTACATTAGTTGGTGTACTTGCAATATTGTATTGTTAGTTTTCATTTCCGCCATGGTTGCCATTTAGTGAGTCCCTGTGGGAACTCCTATACCCGTAACCCTCGTTCCAGAGGCATGTAGCTGGTTGGCTTCATCTATTTTATATCTTTTGGTTTTGGGAAGTTTTAATGATTTATGCTTGGAAGGGTTGTTCGGTTTCTGGTGGATAGGCCAGAGCAGGGTTGTCAGCGAGAGGAGTACGTCTCACGTGGATTCGAGTTCTATTTTTAAGGCGGGACATCTGCTAACCTCTGCTGATTTTAAGATATGTTAAGGATCATAGGGAGAGTGCCGTAATGCCTCTGCAGAGGAAGCGCCAGGAACCTACTCTAAGAGGGTTAAACAAGTGATAACCTAAAAATAGAATTTAGGTGGATGGGTAGTAAACATACAAGATAATGAAAGTTGGATCTCTCGTCACATTAGGCCACCAGACCAGTGGGATAGATCGAAAGTAGGCCGGCCGCAAAGTCGTAGTCTCGTATTCATGAGAGACCATCGGCTCCGCATTAGCTACCCTATGGTGCCGGCGCCTCAGTAGGAGGAAGGGCCAGGTGATCCATAGATGGGTGTCAGCGCCTCGGTTAGGAGGAAGTGCCAGGGGATCCCATGAGAGCTATGCGATGACAGTCTCCACTAGACATCCTTGTTGTTCTTGTTTCTTGTTGCCTCTGGATATTGTTATTTTATGTTGTTCTGATTATAGGGCTAGGGAATCCATAGGTGGGTGCCGGCGCCTCAGTTGGAGGAAGAGCCAGGGGATCCCATGAGAGTTATGTGATGACCCTCCCTACTTGACACCCGTCTGACTTGTTCTTGTTGCTTATGGAATGGTGTATTGAATGGTTGATTCAGAGTTATTATGGAATCGTATTCTTTATCTTGGTTCTGATTTATTTGGAAATGTATTTTGGGTGTTGGTTCGGTTCTTCTGGATGTTATCTCTTGATGATGTTTCTTTGAATTCTTGTGATTTGAATCTTAATTGTTAAGTGATAGTACTTCATGTTCTCGTGATGAGTTCTTGGTTTAAATCTTGTCATGTGATTTGTGAAATTTGATGGTTGTCCATTGTAAGCTTAAGTTGTACTTGTTATGTATCATGTTGTTGTTGAGTCGGTCGACATTCATGGTCGGATTCACTTCCTCGTCACCTCTGAGCACGGGGGGTGAGTTACTTTGTAATTCACATGGTTGGGTGGAACGTGCTCCGCACCCGTTGGGTTCCCCATCAGCGTCTTGTCATCTCAGCTTTCCGCAGTGCAGATGTTCCAGTGATCAGTTGTACTTCATGTTCATTATTCTTGTATCAATCCCCATGTTGGGAAATTCAATGTAAATCATGTATCAAGAAAATTGTAATGTAATAATATTATGATGTAATAGTTAGGTTTGAATTGGATCATGTTAAAAGATTTATCATGGATGTACTTATGCGAAGTTTATCATACTCGCATCGTAGCTATCAGTTGCATCTTTGTATGTGGGTTTCATAAATTAAATGGTTACGTTGTATTCAAGTATTCTTTATTTTGCAACAAACTGCATCTCCAGAGAAACAAGTGTATTTAAATGTTGTGTTATGCTATGCATTTTTGGTTTAATCTTGTTACATATTCGACATAAAAACATTCTTCACTTTGTGTGTGTGTTCTCTGGGTTTTAACGACGTGGCGCTATACCCTTGATGCTAAGAGGGCTCACAATCTGATCTTTGAGTGTTAAAAAATGATCTTTTGCTACTTTTGTAAAGATATCTAATAATTGTTCTTTTGCGCTAATGTATTTCAATTCTACTGCTTTCTTCCACACTAAATCTTTGATTAAATGGTGTTTTAAATCAAAATGATTTTTCTTGCTATGATAAACATGATTCTTGGAAAATTTAATGGCACTAATGTTGTCACAAAAAATCACTGTAGGCTATACCTATATCTCTCCAATTTCTTAAAGAAGTTTTCTAAGGCATAGTGCTTGTGTACCTGCTGAAGTGACAACATACTTTGCTTTTCTGGAAGAGAGGGAAACAATACTTTGCTTCTTTTAACTCTAAATAATTAAACCAGAACCCTTCATAAACCTCCTTGTTCTTTTCAACCTTAGGTAAACCATAAACTAACACATTTGATATGAGAATCTTCAAACCGTGAAAACTTAAATGTCCATACTTGAGATTCCATAACCAACTAATATCCTCATATGCCAAATTGGCAAGGTTGTTGTTATGTTCATCAAATTTCAAAGGGAACATTCCATTCTTTTTCATAGGCACAACAATCACAGCCCTATTGCCATGATTCTTATCATAAATTGTACATTTCTTATTCTCAAAAACAACTTTATAGTTCTTCTCACATAGTTGTCCAACACTTAAAAAATTATGCTTTAAGTGTGGAGTGTAATAAATATCATTAAAAATATTTATACCCTTTTATGTGTGGACTTCCATAGTTCCTTTTGCAACAACCTCCAATGATTTTTCATCATCAAGCTAAATCTTGGACTTGAAACTCTCATCCTTTGGTGAAAACAAGTTCTCATTCCCTGTCATATGGTTAGAGCATCCAAAATCTAGATAGCAAACTTCTTTACTACTAGTTTCAACTTTTGAGTAAGATAAAAATAAATGATCTGGAGGATTTTCATCACTTTATTTAGCATAATTAACACTTTTACCTTCTTCTAATCTATAATTTCTATCAAAGTGGCCATACCTATTACAATGGTAACATTGAACATTTCTCTTATCAAAACTTCCTCTACATCATCCTCTAGAACCACCTCTTCCTCTTGAGCTGCCTCTACCTCTATTTCCTTTTGCATAATTTTGCTTGTTTCCTCTACCTTAACCTTCATTGATTTTGGTGTGATTGATGGCATCCTCTTTCTTTGTGATTTGTAATTTGGATGAAAAGGTTTTCACATTACTTTCTCCAGATGAATCTTTCAATCTCTCTTTATGAGACATAAGATATCCAACCAAGTGATCAAACAGAAAGGTTGTCAAATATTTTCTTTCTTCTATGATAATGGCAACATGGTTCCACTTTGGGGTGAGTGTCTATAATACCTTTTCTATTAGAACAACACTATTCATAATTTCTCCAAGTGTATCCATCTTATTGACCACATCTTTAACTTTGACACAATATTCACTCACACTTTCAACTTCTTGCATCTTTAAAATCTCAAATTCTCTCTTTAATGTCTATAGCTTTACAACCTTCACTTGATCATTGTCTTGGTAAGCTTATTATAGAGTCTTCCAGGAATCATCTATTGTCTTTGCACCCACAATCCTTGGAAATAAGCTCTTATCAAGAGCCATTTGAATATGAAATTAATATTGAGAATTCTTCTTCTTATCCTCCTTTCTAGCCATTCTTTCATTTGATGTGAGGGAATTCCAATATGCTAGCTCTATGATGAGCCCAAAATATGCTCATAATTTGGATATCATGGTGTACTTTTAATACCTTTACTTTTTTTTTCATGGTTGTTTAACTCTTTTGAAACCTTTTATTGGGGGATATCCTGTAGCAATACATTTTCATGTTCCTACAGCCTATCATGTTGACATGTCTATATTTATTACCCTGTTTGACTCCCCAAATGACTGGTATAACGCATGTAGTTTTTGAATGATGAAATAGATTTAAATATGTGATTAATGAATGGATATTGTGTATGTGCCATGTGTCTTTTCTTTCACATCAGTTACCTTGTGTTTCACAGGTTGTTGAAGAAAGTATGATCGAGTCAAGCACAGCCAATCTCAACCTTGTAGTAAAGTCCATTTCCTGTACGACTTCGAGGAAGCTCTGGCGAAGACTCTTTGACCGAAACTGTTGGGAAGGATTTTAAATGTCAGTTAATCTAGAAAGAGTCGAGTGCTAGATTCTCTCTAGATTGGGTTGAACGGATAAACTCATTTATGAAGTTTGTTCCTCGATTTCGGGATACATTTTACATCCACATCTTTCTCTGTTAGGGTTAGTTAGTTAGTTGTTTTCCTGATTTAAATAAGTGTTCCTCCTGCGTGGGTGAACACAAGAGAGAGAGAGAGAGAACAGAACAAAAAAATAGGAAGAGTTAGAGTTATAATATGAATCATATTTTTTGTTAGTTTTTTGAAGCAGAATAATCAATGTAAATGATTTCATGATATGAATAAAAGTTGATGGAGTTCTGAGCATAATCTTCTGTGTAAATTAGTTGATGCTTGCTAAGGGGGCCCACTTAGTAAGTATCTGTAGGATAGTAGTTGTTTATCCTTTGTTAATTCAAGTTAGATTTCATTTTAGAAGTTTCAGCACAAGCTCAGTCTTATACTGTTCCTGCAGCATCGGGAATCCATCCCTGTGTTTGTTCCTGCAGCATAAGGCCAGTTTATAGTTTGTTTCTCAGTTGTAGCTATTATGATTTATGATTTGGTTAGATTATGGTTGAGTTAAGAGAACTTTGCATTACCTTCTTGTAGCATAGGTAGAATTTCTTTCCAAGTATTCATTTTCAATAGGTTGTGATTGAAACTAGTTCTTAGTGCACATATAGTGCCGCTCCATTTAAAGTATATGTTCCCTGGTTTGACAAGTAAATGAACGACCACGAAGAGGTATTAGTTGCCTGTTGGAATGTCCAATTCCCAGGATAGGTTTTTCCATGATTTTCATATCCTTTTGTGGGTGCGACCACTCTACATAACCTATTTCAACAATTTCCTACAAATCCTTTTTTATCAAAAAGGTCATAATTTTAATGCGCCAATAATCATACTCATTTCCATCAAATTCTATAATGGGAAAAAGTTAGAATTTGACATGATAAACCTTTGACAAAATTCCAACCACTAAATCTTTAACCCAAAAGAAAATAATTGCTCTGATACCAAATAAAAAATCTAAAACAAGCCAAATTCTTCAATTGAAGAGGTGATACATAACAATAGAAAGAAAAAAAATACTTTAATCAGAAAAAAAAATAAAACAGAGCACTTGAATGAAAAAAATAGAGCACAAAAAAAATTTGTATTTTGTAGACTCCCCAATGTTGTCACTTTATTCAAGCTTAAATAAAAAGTGTGATTCCAATACATTAAAGGTTGTTTCAGAGCATGACTCAAAATATAGAAAAGAAAAACATACATATAAGATGAATTATTCCAACTGGAGAATTGACAAAAAAAAGGGAGAAATTAAAGATGACAGTGGTGGCAGAAAACTAAAAGGATGTAATGCATTCTGCAATCAATGCATAAATTATCAACAGTCTAGAAAACCATTGTGGATTTTCCAGTTTATACCATCTAAATTCTTAGTTTTTGTATTTTGCATTTTCTTCACTGTGTTTTCTATGCACATACGAAATGTTGGGGGAGGAAGATCTAGTAAGCCAAAGATGACAGGGAGTGGTTGAATGAAATATTTTAAGACATAAATTTTCAAGATGATGATGAAGTATGTTTTACTTCTCCTTTTTCTCAAGCTTTAATCCTATAGTTTCTATCCAATATTTTGATTGATGTGTAGAAAAGGAAAAGGATAATGTGGACATTACTTCTAGACAAAGAAATGCATTGGAAAATGATTTTAGAATTGATATTTCACATCTCACTTTGTGATCCTTCATTTGACTCATGCCATATGCTATTCTAGCACATGAGACCTCTTTTGTAGAGACCCAAAAGGGGACTTCTTTCCATTTACCTTATTCACTATTCAAATTTTGTAACCCTAGGTATTGATCTCATGATGAAGCTCTGGGGTAAACTGAACCTTAACAATCTAGCAATAGCTATAGTACTAATCAACCAATACTCTGAGTGCTCATGATGAATATAATTTAGCTTGTTCATTTGAGATTTATACTTTCTCTTACCCTCATATTTGTAACTTGTTTTAGGAATTAAGGTTTAAATCTAATAATTAATTATTAAGTTAGTTATTTTTTGCAACAATGATGTGATCTTTAATTATAATTTTCTCACCATTCTAACACTAGTATCAGATCAATTTTAGTCTTGTGGCTGTGTGTTAAACTTGGAGAATGAAGAATGATTAAAATCATTCCATATTTAATTTGGGCATAATGAGTGATTTATTTTCATAAATATATGTTAGGCATCTGAAGATGAAGAAGAAAGGCATGTGAAGAATTAAAAAAGGGTGAGACTTGAAGGGAGCATAGGCTTGTCTGTACTCACCATGACCATAAGGTATTATAGGGGTGTGAGAAAGTGACTGAAGGGGAGGTTTGTAGCAGGAGTGAGTGACTCTAAGTGATTTCAATGGGTAAATTTCTAACAGAATCTATGTGAAGATCCCTGTAAAACTGTATAGACTAGCATGAAAAGACATGAAGTTGTGGAATGTTGTGCAAAGAGCATTGTTGAAAATTATGTGAAAAGTGGAAAGGATGAGATAAGAGTACGTAGGATAGGAGGAGGCTTAACAAATCTATAGAACTCTGGCTACATGTAAGTTGTTTTCCTTTAATTTACCGAGTGAAGGTTAGGGCTATGTATCTATATTCTTATTTTTGATACCAGCTATATATTTTATAGAATATGAAGATAAAAGGATAATTTTATTATGAGTTGAATTTCACTACAAATGATGCACAGACAAGTTGGTTATTTCAATATGTATTTGAAGTTTAGTGGTAGTGGGCTCAAATTAGAGTATATTAAAATAAAGTATTAATTACAAATGTAGTATGGTCAAAAAGTAAAAAATATTATAAGTTATAAGATTTAAAAATGGGGTTTATTGTAAACTATGATGGCTTATTTTTCTCTGGTTTGTAAACTCTATGGTTTCAGATCCCTGTAAAACCCATTTTTTCCTTTATAAAAAATATGGGGTTTATGGTTTTGGAGAAATAAGGGTGTAGTCACATTATTTAAATAGGTGAATAGATTTGTTTTCTTTGGAGCGATAAGGAAAATAAAGTGTTGCAAGGCTAATTTGGATAATATTTGTAACTGATGCATTATCAGTTGAATTCAACATCTTTATGTATGTACACTTTTATGCATTTACTAATGATGCATTCAAATAATTAATGTTGTATTTGATGATTAAGATCTAAAGGGGTCATATTGGAGGCTAGAGGAAATGGAGACAGGGGGACATCTATCATCCCGAGCTAGCTTCTCGCTTAGGGATTATTGTTGCATGAGAAGCATTTTTTTGGTTTATAGTCCTTTCAAGAGCAAGGTGGGGCATGCAGTGCTTTGTTGGTCTCTAGATAATTAAATCCAAAAACTTGGTGAGCTATTGTTGGTCTATGGATAGTTGAATCCACAAACCATTTATGGATAATTGAATTTTTCTCAATCCATAGTTTTGCAAATGTGTATTTGTAGATAATTGAGTAAGTCTGGATCCAAAAATGGAGAAGTGTTACTATGGATAATGAAGTGAATCTCAATGAACACAGTTGGTTGGTGATCTTCTTGTGAATAATGGAGTAAGTCTTGATTCATAGTTGGTTGGTTATTTCCTTGTGAATAATGGAGTGTGTCTCGATTCATATGTAAACATTTCCTCAAGACATTTTTATAGACAAAGGAGTTTGGATTGATGTGTATGCAAGGTTGGCTAATCAGATCATTTTCCTAGACCAAGAAGTTTAGGTTGATGCTACTACAATATTTTAAGAGGGGTTTGTTAGGAATTAAGGTTTACATTTAGTAATTAGTTATTAGGTTAGTTAGTTGGATGGGAATTTATTTTGGTATGGTAGTTTTTATGGGAAACTTGTGGCTTCATATTAAAATGAATTCAATATAAAATCATCCCCAATGAAATCAAAATACTATTTTCATTTTGTGTTTTTTTTGCAACAATGATGTGATCTTTAATTATAATTTGCTCACCATTCTAAAAACTTGCATGGCATAATTTTGTCTTTCTTGTTTTTGGGTTTATTATCTTTTGACAAAGCGTTGATAAAAATTAAAAAAGTAAAAGCTAAACGACACTAGCTACTATTTTGAAATATGGGTACTAATTTTCTTGCATATTTTATAATTTATATCATTTAACATCTAATAGATTCCTTTAATTTTGCAGAGTTAAATTTCTTAAGTATAGATAATGAGGATTCACACTATTTAAAAGGTAGTTAATTCTTTTAAAATAGAAGGATAAACAAAATAGAGTTTCCTTTGGGTTTCCATATGTGCACCATCTTTCATTTTTGCATTTTTGGCCCCCAATATAATGGGGAAGAGGGATATGATGATTTTATATTTGGTACAAATAATTTTGAAATTCCTAAGATACTATGGATGGATAGAGTTTCAACATCTTTCAGTGCAATTGAAAACTTTTATTATGGCAAGGTGTACATTCAAAAATATGGATGCAAAGGATTGATTAGTTCTTGGAGATATGCTTGAAGAATTGTTTAAATACAAAAACATTTCTCCCACTTGTCATTCCCTTTATATATTTAAAATAAGTGAAAAATATGTTATAGTTGAATCATTTCTCTTGTAGATACATAAATAAATGTATAATATGAAAATTTATATAATACAATAGATAACTCTATATGTAAAGAACTAATCCAGCAAGACTATGGTTAATGGTAGTATCCAATAGGTCCATTGGATTGTGGTGTAATGGTAATGGGATGCTTTTGAAAGTGAGCAACCAAGGTTTAACTCACACTTTCTATTAAGATGTCCTACCATCCCTGTTAATTGGGTGTCATGATAGGATGGTTAAATCCATGTGCACATTGAAATGCTTAAACACCTATCATTGGTGATGACTAAGCTATGACTTAGTGATGTTCCTAGCTACCCTAAGCAAAAATGTAATATCCAAAGGAATTGTTATAGATTCCCAACTTAAAGCACTTTAAAAATCAAAATAAAAAGGAAAGTGGGCTGAATTTAATGAAAGGTACCATTTTTGTTGTTTCATTCAGAGGATTGGCTCGGGTAGAATTAGTTTTTCATATATAGATAGATTTACAATCACTATCCATTTGTGATTTATATCTGATCATTTTTTGTTTTGTTTTATTATCTAGTGTTTTCAATTTTTCTGCATTATTGGTACATGAAATCCATAACATACTAATATGACTGTAATGATGTATCGACATGAAGACACTAATGTAAAGATAAATTGGATACATTAGTACATATATCCATAACAAACACAAAGACACTAATGTAAAGATATATTCTATGAGTTTTGTACCTGCATCTAAATTTTTAGGTTTCCTATTCTCATTCATCCTCTTAGTGTCATTGTGCCTATAGTAAAGATATATGTTCATATGTGTTATACTCTTTTCTTTAATGTTTTGGAATCATAGATAAGGTGTCTGGATTTTTCATAGTCGAAAGGTAGCGCTGGGTATTTAATGGAAATACAAGATTTCAAAAGTTGCAACCCTGTACATCACCAAGGCACAAACCCTACAAAATAGGTAGGGTGTGATAACTGTTTGACATACCATTCAACAACTTGATTGCTACTATGAAATTTTTAGTCAAGTTGGTAACTCTCATCTTTTTCAGTTACAAACAACAGTGATTTCATTAAGAAAGAAGGGGATATTCATGGCGCATGCATAAAATTTTAAACATGCAAACATGTTGAAACAACTAGGAAATTTTAAAGGTCCTATGTCAAGGCAATTGAACAAGAAGGAGGAAAATATGAATTACATACATTTGTAAGGCAATAAAGCAAGGAATTTTTTGTTTTATAAATGAATGAACACTTTTTGATGTCTGATAAAAAAGGAAACAAAGAAAAGGATAACTAGCACGAAGACACTAACAGGATGAATGAGAATAGGAAACCTAAAACTTTAGATGCAGGTACAAAACTCACAAAATTATTACGATACAACTAGTGAGTTGCACCTGCAGCAGGAAAAAATTTCTGAAGTACCTCTAATGTCCACTTCATTAGCTCAATATAACTATCCTTGTTAGAGTATTACTTGAAATAGTTGGGATAAGAATAGTTGTCATTCTTCAAGAATATCTCATTTATTCCTGCATCAAATAAAACCACATTTTAAAAGAAAATATGACATTCTATTGGAAAAAAATAAAAATGAATTAAATATAATCAACAAATATAATCATTAATTTAATAAGATGTGAAGTATTATATATTTTAATTTTTTTTTGAAAATTTAAATAATATATAGTTAAAAATTATGAAATAATTTAAAAATAATATTTTTATTCTCTAGACAAAAATATCTAAAATATTTATATTAATTTAATATTTTTAATTTATTAATGATTCTAAATATAAATAGTAAATTAATGTAAAATTAATTTATTTTACTTTATAATCATAATAATAATGAGAAAAAAATATATAAAAAAAATAATGAAAAAAATATATTATAAAAAATATTTTATATTTAAAATTTAAAATAAATTAATAAACTTCTTTATAATAATATAAAAAAATTTAAGAATGTCTTACAAATAATTAGAATCACTATAGTAGCATCAACCCTTTCTTATAAATATTATTATAAAAGAAATAAATAATGCATCATATTTTAAACAAATTACATATGCATATGCTTGATTGATGATGTAATCAAAATTTATATAGAAGATAGTTTATAATAAAATTTTCTCTTAAAATGTAATTAAATAAAAAGTATAAAAATATAACAATGGTGTTAATTTGAATACAAGCTGGAATTAATACTAGAACAGTGAATATTATTCACTGTTGTGGTAGTTGATAGCGCTACTATATAGTTGGAGCTAGCCCAGGTTTGTACCAATGCCTGGTTAGAGGGGAATGGATTGTTATAACTGTAATTACCGACCAAGATCTAATGAGACATTATCTAGAAGGTTGTCTACATCTGAAGACTTTGTTAAACCATGCTGCAATGGAAAAGGTATGTATGGTTATGGTGAAGAAAGGTGAAGAATCAAAAACTCTGCCACTACTAAAAAGAACATGGATCATTTCCTAAAGAAATAGGTACATTGGATTCTACTTAGTCACAAGATGCAAGATGGTCATTGCTTATTGTACAAAGAGATAAAGTGAAAGTATTTGCTTGATTCATTGTGGAGAGCTTATGCTGAAATAGTATTGGTGTTAAACTAACCTTATATTGTTTTTATGAATTTTGCAGGACATAATAGATTACATCATGTATGCATTTCCTCATTATCATACATCAAATGGGTGCATTTCAGTGTATACAGTTTTATTACTGCACTATTCCTAAGCACACAAGAAGGTATTTGGAAGCTTCAAAAGTACCTATGTGATTACTTGAAAGAAGTATTTCTAGAGATGTATTCATCCATTCTTGAAGGTGGTTTGTAAAACCCCATCCCACAACCTAGAGGACAATGCAACACTACAGAAGCACAACTATTTTTTTCTTAAAAAGAGTAACAATGATGAGTGAAGTAAACTACTCTAAAACATGCATCCTCTAGGCCACACAATGCGTCAACATGTGAATTTCAAAACTTAAAAAATTATTCTAAAACATAGTATATGGAATTAGCTCATGATAACAACATACAATGTAAAGCATTCACCATTTCATAATAAATCTAACACAAAGAAATGTAATGAACATATTTCCACAAATATAACACCATACAAACAACATATACCATTTAAGCCAACGGTGAATAGATCATACATAATGTTACAATTACAACACAAGTAATCCTCCTTGAAACAAATAAGGAATATAATATATAGTCTCCATTATTATAATGAATATAAGAGAAGTGAAAATCCATAGAAACACACGAGCTCCTTGAACTGGAAGATCCTGCCATCACGAACATGAAGAGAAAACCCAACAGTGTAAGGTGCATGCCACCCAACCATGTGGTAACCATAAGACCAACCCGCGTGCTAGGAGATAGTAACAGGTAACCAATACTAACCTACTACCTCTAGACACATGCAAGGTACAAAACATAGGGTTACATTGCTTCCAAAATCACACAATCAAGTACAACCATTGTACAATACAATCGACTACTATCATAGGAGGAGTGTCATCACAAAGGTTGCATTGGTTATCCTAAGGAGATCTTCCTAGGTTCCGACCCCCATCTTGGGTTATCCTGGTAACCTCTTATGAACTCCAAACCCACATGCACATCAATGCGGAATCAATTATCTTTCGAGAAGACAAGATAATGATCTTTCCATTATAGGCCTTCCTGACTCATCTCAAGTCTAACAGAATCCCTTGATCCAATGAGTGAGGCTAATTATCAAGTTAAATATGTTAACTACCCATTCCCCTAATGTAGGTTATTTAATTTCCACTGATTACACTAACTTCCAAACAGGTTATTCTAGGACCACTTTGTGTCCTGACCCCCATTGAAAGCCACTCCCCTATTGACAACACAATAACTCATTCTACACCCAAGGGTAGACAGTGCACAAATTGATAACAACAAACACAAGAGATAACACATCCCTATGGATGTCCAATAGTGAATCCAACTACATGCACTACCCAAGGAAATCACAAGGTGTAAACTAAAGCTACAACAAACCTTTCACAATTTACATCTTTGGAAGACTCAGATTTTCACAATAACAAATACTCCCCCCAATACACAATTACAGAAACACTTGAAACTATAAACACCAACTCATGCGATTTAAAAGCACTACTATTCGCATTTCCTAAATCCAATAGATCAATATCTCATATTTAAATACATCATTCGAAAACACAATTTCAATTTATAAATCAACAACAAATCAAACTAAATGTTTAATTTTCAGTTCACAACTACTCATGATAATTAACTCAATTCCCACAATTAAAATAATCAATCATTAAATTTAAACATAATCCCTTTTAATAAATATATTTTAACAAAAATATATTTATTTATTATTTAAAAACAAAATACAATTCTAAATATATATATATATATATTATATAAAAATTCAGTGATATAGAACAGATTACATATTTCTTTCAATTCAATATATAATATATATATATATATATATATATATATATATATATATATATATTATATAAATATGATATATATTAGATTATATTATATATATATATTAAATAAAAATAGGTAAAAAGAACTGTTTAATACAAATCAGGGCCAACATTGTACAACTGATCCCCCACTATAGGGGGTCAGCAATGTTGGCCACACCGGTGCTTCCTGTGAAGGCAGTGTTGGGTGTTTCCCTCACTGTCGTCTCCCATGTGGAAGGGACGGTTGTGGGGGTAGCTCCCCCAACGTCCAATAAATACATAATTTCATTAACATAAACCTTGTGATTTATAAAAATCATGTACGACAATTTTTTAATCTGTTTTACAATTCAAGAATTTACCAGAAGGTAAATCAAAACATAAATAAATAAAGATATATATATATATATATATATATATATATATATATATATATATATATATATATATATATATATATATATATATATGTTTGTATATGTATATGGGTAAGTGCACTAAGATGGTTCCCAAAAAGGGGGCTTAAGTGGCCACTTTTTTTTTTGAAATCAGGAAATGTTGACCTTGGACGTGAAATTGAGGATAGTTACACTCAAAATTTTGAGATGGAACAGAAAAAAGGATTGAAGTGCTCCAAGTCTACTTTCTAAAATACTAATTTATTTTGAAAATTGTTGATATTAAGGGGTTCAAAAGAGGGATGTACACAAATTGGTGTTGTTTTTGTCAGAAAAACATAACATAGCAACACTTGTACGACCTGAGCACGGTGAACCTTTTTGTAGTATTTTTAAAATTGCTATAGTCAGAAGTTAGCAAACAACATCTAGTTGATGCACAATTTTTTTGATAATTTTTTAATGAATATTTAATTTTTTACTAATTTTCCAAGTGGGAACTTCCTGAAAAGAAGAGTTTTGGCTATGCTCCCCCTACAAATTTTGGAAAATAATTGATTTTTTTTCTTTTTAAAAAAAAAAATTGTAGAATGGAGTCTAGTTTCTAAAAATGTAATTTATTTGAAAATTTGATGAACAGTTAATTTATAACAAAAAAAAACACTAAACACTACTTTTTAGCAAAAAACAGGCATACAAACAAAATAAATTATGGATGAAAGGCTTAACATTGTCAAAAAGTGAAAAAAATTACATCGTTGGATAGCTAAGAGAGAACCTAACATTACCCATGTGTTCAATTTTGTTGATATTGAACTAGATGCAATCTTGATGGTGAGTACAGACTCGATTATGTGAAAAATTGTAGAATTTACGAAAACACGTCTCTGCCCTTGTTGGGAATGCCCTCCAAGCCTTTGGGTTGGTATCCCAAGGAAAATAATTTCACTTTTTTCTTTGTTTTTAACACGAAATAACGTGAGCACGTTTTTTAAAACTTTTTTTCAAAAGTGGCCACAAAATTGTTATCCAACTTCATGCACCCACCCATATATATTTTCCAATATATATATATATATATATATATATATATATATATATATATATATATATATATATATATATAATTATATATGTAAATTTCAACCAACTTCTTTATAGGAAGACAAATTATTTACACATAAGTTTTCTACAGGAGAGATAGATGAATTATACACAGAGGATCTATAATTTTAATAGAAAGAAATCTCCTACAGGAATAATGTATAAGTATTTTATAGAGGTTTCCTATCTCCACAAATATTTTCTACAAATGAATTAAATTCAACTTTCTAGAAAGAAGAGGTTTCCTAAGTTTGTTTCAAATTCAACAGAGGTTCCACAATTAAAGTACAATTTTCTTTTGTATAAATTTATTTCCAAAAAAGACAATTTCAATAGAGGAAATACAATATATTCTACATGATATATTCTTGGCAATCTTTTAAAAAACAAAAGCTTCTACACATAATGAAATCCTCTTCTAATATTTTCCATTTTGCATGACAATAATAATCTAACTTATCTCTTTCAAATTA